>VZTM01018636.1:0-11608 GCA_013400555.1 Jacana jacana
CACCAGAACAGCCCCACCATATTAATCAGAAAATAACAACACTCTGTAAAGAAGGAAATTATTTCAGTTTTAAGTCATGCAATTAAATCTCTAAAAAGCCAGAAGTTGCTTCACATGAATTGTTGTTTATAAGTTGTTTATAAGACTACTTTTAAACACACTTGAGTCACCAACAAGCGGCAGTCATAAGGAAGTTTTAGAGTTACTTATAAAAACACTGAGTATGTTTTCTTTACATTTCCATTAAACAACAGGTATGTTTAGCTTGTCAGGAGGACAGATATTTTTTTCAGAATTTTTGGGACAGGCGATTTCTGAACACTAGGCCTTATCATCAGGTATCATCAGATCCTACAGGTGAAGAGGCACAAACCAGGATTGTGCATTGTAGATTCATAAATAAACTTTACAAGAGTTTCAGGTTTTTGTGGGATCACATAATACATGCACTGGAGTGGTATCTGCTGGATTAATACATCTCTTTCAGTGTGGTGGCACACATTGGTTGTGGAACACTTAGAGCACAAATACATGTGTCACACTAGCATATATGAAAATTAAGCCACATAAATCCACATACACGTAGATACCTCAGCAAGGACAAGACCGGTTGATGAGGTTCCATCTAGTTTGAACTCCTTGCACAGCTCTTTGTGATCCTGAAATTCACTGTGGCTATTAAGTCTACATTTGAGAGCAAAGACAAAAGATGGATTTTTCTATGGGAACTTAAACATTTTTCGGGTCTTTCTGGGATCCACTATAACACAAAAACATTCTAGATAATTGAAGACATTAAAAATGGGCAAGGACCTGTAACATTTATTCCAGAGTAACAAATGAACTAATTTAAATACAAGGAAACATACCACTTATTTTTGAGGACTCTTGAATGCCCTGGCAAGTACTTACAGAAGCAGGAAAGAACAAGTTTAATTTTTACCAAGGACGAGGAATAAGGTCAATAGGAAGTGCACGGGAACTATTGATTCTTTCCACTCGTGCACTGATGACACCACAAATACTACAGTTTAGTCCTGAGAACTGTTAGGGGACAGAGGATGAGGATCAAGAGGTAGATTAACAATGGGCAAAAAGGAACTGTCTGAAATCAACTGAAAAATTCCCTTAAAATTCCCTTATTTGCTTTTCCTGGTAAAATAAAAGCAGAAATAGAAAGGAGATAAATATAGAACTGTATGGAGGTAAATGTTCTAAACTGATTAATTCCTTCAAAGTTTCAACTAAATGGCATTTCTAATATACAACTATACAAACATCATTTTCAGAGGCCATTAGAGCAAAAAAGAAGACAAAATCAAGGCAAGAATTTCCCAACTATATAGCATTTGGTTCTTGGTCACCAAAGTCAACAGTACATACAAGCAAATGCATGGCTGCTAAAATCTTAGATTTGCTGCCAACAGCACTGTGACTAAACAAGATCCCATAAACACAAAATATTTCACGTAAACTGGCTCTGCTGTGGGAACCAGTGGAAGAGAAATATTACATTAGTCAGAATAACTATCTGTGGACATGAAAACACAGTTGGGTTTTGAAAGTAGTAGCTATCACTAGTATTATTACTAGAAAGTTATTAGTAATATTATTATTACTACTAGTAAGTACAATTAAGAGTTGGTGAATTTATCTCTGCATTATGAGGCTCTATGGCAGCCTACACCTACAAACAGTGAAGTGCAAATAATATATTTATAAATGCATTACTAAACAAAACTCACTTTGAAAAGTATTTGGAAATGTTAAAAGTTCTTCAGTCTTCCTGCGTTCTTCTCTTATCAAAACAAGTACATAACTGGCACATAGGATGCAAAGAATCAGCAACAAGCAGGGTGTATCAACAAAATGATCTATCTTTACAAAGGATACCACAGTTTGTATGGGGGTAGTTATGAACCATAGGCAATAGCTTGGGAGTTTAAAGAAAAATTTCAGCTTGCAGTAATTTATTAACTTACCTTAGATTTGCATGTGTTCTAAAATATCTGATGTTATAATTGTTTAACGTATAGACTGGCGTGAGTCTGAGAAGTCTGGATTCAGGCATCATTCATTTAATACAACAGATGACAGCGTATGCTACTGCTTCAACAAGTTTAGCTTGAACTATCCTGCTTGAAACACTTTAATTCCAATATTTTCTAAGTGAAGGTGGTGGTGGGAAGGAGGTTTCTCTATGAAAAGCAGTCACTGAGACTACCTCCTCTTCACCTTCTTAAAATCACTTAAAATCTTAAAATCTCCACTTAAAAAAGTCAGATGAATGCTCTGAACATGAATTGGGTGCTCAGAAGAAAATACTCAAAAGGCATAACCTACTGCACATCTTCCATCCTTCACACAGCAGTCGAACTTCAAACTCAGACAGCATGTGAAAATACCAGATAATGTGATCTGAATTCAATTTACTCACCACTATTCCAAGTCCTTAGGTCTTGGTCAACCACTTCAGAAGCCTGGCAATACCTAGAGAAACAAATGACATAAAATGTAAGAAAGCTACAGAGCCAAAAACATTAAAACAATATTTACTATTAGTATTGGTGGCTGGAATGGTACAACTCTGCTTGTAAGGGATTATATGCACATGGGTAACATTTCACTACCAGGACACTTCTGCTTTGCTAGAAATGCAGCATTTGAGACATCACTCCAACCACCACAAAGCTAAGAAAAATAAGCACATGTGATGTGAAGGAGAAATGCATAAACCACTAAGCATGTGCAAAATTGCATCTTTTTCTATTCCTCTATTTTACTAATAAAGTGTGTCAAGATTTGAAAAACATTTTAAATTATTTGTACATTCGATTCTGAATTATCGGCACACTTTAAAATCAGGTATTAAACCACTGAAATAAAAACTTGAACTACATAGCATGTTCACCCAATAAGCTTATGAAATGCACTCCAAACCCATTCTCCCACACGAGATAAATATTTCACGGAATTCAGCAAAGACAAACATTAAGTCTTTGTACCTGTGATGGACTAATCCCTTGGAAAGGCTGGCACTGACTACCCAGGATGCAGACCTCTGAAATGGAGGTGGGGGTCTGGGCAAACAGTGGGCTAAACATGAGTCAGCCGTGAGCTCTACCAGCAAGGGAGGCCATGAATATATTGGGGAATATCTACAGGTGAAGTTCCTCCTAATATACAATTACTCGCCTTTAGCTGGAACTTGAGAAATACATGTTAGGAATAGCACATCCTGTTTTGCATCACCTATACCAAAAAGGAATAAAATAAGGTGATGATGGTAAGGCTGGTAGGACTGATTCAGTGATGCTGAACTGCAGGATTTCTCACAATAATAACAGATTTTGCATTTTTATACATGTATCAGGAGAGGCTACATGAAGAACATCTCTTTAAATAAAAGAATAAAATAAGTTGGAAGGGAGGTAGACTAATGAAAAGAGATAATTTGGCCTTGGTGAAGATGGTTGAACAACAGAAAAATTGGTGCAGAACTCCTAACAAAGCGTGCTGCCGAGGACAGATGAAAACATATTTGGAGCACTGGAAAGTCAAGCATGACTTAAAATGGCCTCTGAATTCCTGGCACAGAGAATATTCCTCCAGAAAAAAAAAACAAACCACAACAGACTGTGATTACTCTAGCTTTTCTCTTCTGTCTCAAAAGCAGTTAACATGACGGTGAAAATACAGCAATGTTAGCAGAGACTGCGTTTCATGAACAAAAAGGGCCAAATTGATTTCTTTTGGACTCAAGAACCCAAAAATGCATGCTCAATTTTAAGTATGTAAAAATGACAGATTACTTGGACAATTAGAATTAAGTGGAGCTTTTAAGAAAACCTTCCTTGCCTGGAGGCTGGGGTCCCTATGAAAGAGAAGCAGTAAGTGCAGGGTGAGAGAGGACCAGGCCAGCGCAGAGGCTATAGAAGAGCCTTCTCTCACATCTACCCATGAAAGGCCCAGCAGCAATCTCCCTCACACACACGTAAGAAATATAAATTTAAAATTTTAAAGAAAAAAAAGGAGGAGATCAAGTATTCTATTAAAAAGAAAGGCTCTTTTTTGCCACCCCATTTGTGACGAAGCTACCAAAAAGCAACTCCACATGCTTTCCACTATCCCATCACCACACAGGCAGTGTGAACTTTCCTTTTGCTGCAGATGGCCAAAATGAAACTCAAATCCTCCCAAACAAATCAGAATGAGAAAAACACATGTATGCTCTCACTTGTTCTCACAGATTCTGCAATAGCTCAAATGAATTTCTACAACATTCGGCAAAAATAGATAAAATCCATTTCTTCCNATTCCTCATTCTTAGTTCCTCTTTCATTTGTAAGGGAGAAATGATCCAGCATAATTGAAGGACAGAGTCTCCATACAAAGCAAAGTCATGGATTTAAACTTTCATTTGGAGTCAACAAGAGAAGTAAAATAGGCTGGAAACTGTTAAGGGAACAGGGTTGGTTTGATAACAACCCCTAGTCACATACCCTGGCTTTGTACACAACAGGAATTGGGTATAATTAGGCTCCCCAGCAAAAATAAAATAAAAAAAAGAACACAGATATATCCGCTGTATCTTAAAATATTCTTTTCAAGTAGCTTTTTCTTCAGATATACTACTGTGTGATACTTCCATGTATTATATAACAAGTACTCAAATCAAAGAAATATTTACTTACTTCAGGAAGGTTTGTATGACCAATTATGTCACTATGAATAGAAATAATGCATTCAATGGCTTCTTTGTCGTTTGCTATCAATGTGCAACAGTATAAAATAAAAAAAACCACATACTGTTTCATAGGCGTCATTAAGGCTACCTTCAGAAATAACAGCAAAACAAAACGGAGAAAGTATTTTCTTAAGGGATACACTGCTAGCAGGTTAAAAAAAAACCCTCTAAATTAATTACAATGCTACTGCAGGAAACTAACAGGTTGAGATATACTATAGATTTTTAAACATTTCTTCTCCCATTGATTATTCTCTGTGTCACAAACCTATGCAAGAAAAAAAACCAACTAATTTTGCTTTTTGCAGTATTTACCTATTTTTTTTAACCTACATGATCATGCTACATAACTATATGTATGGAACTTCAAGCAAATTCAGAGGAGCACTTCATATGAGCAACATAATTTGCAAGCTATTTCAATGAGAACAAAAGAATTCTCACTTCTTTACATTACAAAAAATATTTCACTCAAATGCACCTGCCTTGAAGTTTACACCCAATAAAAGCCAGATGTACTTCTAATACACTGCTGATCCCTGCTCTTAATGCCTCTTTTCCCACTGCACCACCTTCACCAAGAAAGAGGTGCAGCACAGTTTTACACATCATTAAAATGTTTAAACCAAATATTACATTTTTATAATCCTAGGGATTCCCACAAAACTAAACAGGATAAATACAGAAGCATTAAGTGACCTGCATGGTGAATGAATGGTCCCTCCTAGATTGTTACTTAGTGTAATAAAGCAGCTGAGTGATCAGTGAATCGAACTACCAGATTTGTTCAAAAAGTCAGTCATTACTAACTGAAGTAAAACATATGCAAATTTATTTTAATGTTATCCTGTAAAATTAATTTTGTCTTCTAGGGTTTATGTTACCTAAGCATAAATCTTTATTTGAAGTTTGTAATATGGAACATTAGCCAGGAGCCTGATCCCACGTTCCCTGAAATCAGTGCGAGCTCTTATCTTTAATGTTACCCATGGGGGCAAAAGGGCCTAAGTTGTTTACTTCGGAGGCTGCGTAAAAGCCCTTTAGGTCAGTCTACATCATGCTTCTTGAGTCACATCTCTGTGTCACAGGGACAGCAAAGCAAAAAGCTGAGTCACCCTTGCATGGCAGCACCGTGAGTTACACCACAGTCAGGGCTTTGCTCTTCCTTCATACAACCCACCACCTCCACCAGCCCAAGGCAGCCAAGCCCTGCAGCTTTACAGCAGTACCTCCAGCAACAACATCCACAGTCACTAAACACATTCCTTGGCTCTGTTCTGACTATAGAGCCGCTCTAGGCAGCTGCAGACTGGCCACCACCAAGAGGGACCAGAGAAGTGACTTAGGTTGCTGCCTGCACACAGATGGTCTCCCTGACAAGAGCTGGGATGGGAACACGGGTAACACAGCTGGGCTGGGCTGAAACAGGCTCCAGGACTGCAGACAGGAGCGCAGGCAGGATATGAGGGAGGCCAAGGTCTCTTGGTGCCCCAGAGGCACTGATGTCCCTGACCTTGGGTTGCTAATTCAGTGCTCTAACCAACGGCATCCTCCTCGGCAATAAACCAGAATCACTTGGCAAGCTCAGGCTACTCTTCTTCCTAAATGTCAACTGGCTTAATAAATAAGTTCTGGTGAGTATTATTAGCATCCGAATTATTGTCCCCAGATTACTACACTGTGGCCTGCAAAACGGTAAGTTTACAAATAAAGCTGTCTGCTGGCAGAAGTGGAACAGAATGACTCCAAAAAAGACAGCTCAGTTATCTTTTCCTGAAGGCCTGGAGATGGCAACTGTGGAGTTTTGCTAAGGCGTAAGCAATTAATGCACTGTTTTATTTAATCAGTAGACAGCCTGAGCCCGTTGCAGAAGGCTCTACATCGTTCCCATCATGATAGTCTGGAAAAAAACACAGACATGTTATCTCACACAGACACACACTCTTCAAGCCAGCAGCTGTGGGGTTTGCTTTGTTTTCGGTCCAACACCTACTTCTCAGGCCAAAGTTACAGTCATGAGTATCATCCTAGCGACATAAGCTGTGACTACTCCAAATCAGTGGAAGAATCACTACAACGTCCAAATTGCCTAGTAAAATTCCTGTGTTTTCCAGTACTGCACCACAACGGAATTAGGAACCTGTTTGTTTTGTGGTTTCAAACTAAAGAAGAAAATACCTCAAGCACAGAAAAACAGGAGAAAAGCAGGCATCCCCCCTAACCCCCCAAAAGAAAAGCAGACCTGTTTAACTTTCAACTTTCTTTACGACAAGGTATCTAACAAAGCAACCAAACACAGACTAGATACTGACTTACTGAGATACTAACAAGCTGTTAAGAAGTCTTAAAAATACAATTTCAAACTCTTCTATGANCCAACCAAAGAAAAAAGCCACACACAAAAAAAGTAGGTTTTCAAATTAAAGCAAACGCAGATACTACCTGTGGTCTTCCACCAGTGAAAGCTGCTGTTTAATCATGAAACACTTCAGTGATTCATGCAATGACTTTGCTAAGTAACAAAATCTAAAGCTTAGGCCATTCAATTTGACCTCAAAGCAAAGCTCTTTCTACTGGAAATAGTCCATCTGAACATTATCTAACCAACTGGTCTACCATGTACTCAAGACATTAATTCAAAGCTAAAAATATGCGCAGCACAGACCAACTTGTTTATTTTCATCTGTTCTTCAGCTCAAGTCTCAGAAGTGATTTTCAGTCTTGTAAAAAAAACAAAATCAAAATCCACCATAAAGAAAAATGAAAATAGAGATGAGACCTTGAGCAGCATTCTGTGTCTGTCCTGAGTATTTCAGTAAAATCATGTTATGGGAATTAAAATCCTTATTTAAAGACTTATTCCCCATTTTTTTCTGCACTAGAGAACATCCTGCAGTTTCTACAGACCTCAGAAGGTCCTGAGCCATCTCCATGCAGCCTGCTTTTCAAATGGGAGTCTACAAGCCCCTAGAAAGGTGTTCCATTGCTACTAACCCAAGGAATGGGAATTGACCTAGCCACTGCTTGATAAGAGTTAAAAGTTATAATCAGTTTGCACAGGGAAGAATTAGCTAGCCCCAGGGATGGTGGGAACTGAACAGCAACTAGGAAATATGTTAACTGTGGTTTTGTTTACCACAAAGCAGTTTTCCTTTGCCTTTTTAATTTTTGTCATTTTAACCCTTCTCTGGAGTCAATTTGCTTAAACACTGCTACAGAGGACCCTCTTTTCAGAAAATGTCCTAGTAATACAAGAAAAAAATGCATCTAGGTTTTCCTGAAGCCAATAATATCCTCTTTGAAAACTGGCACATCACAGACTTTGTAAGAAGTTCTAATTATTCTTTAAATTCCTCTAAAAATTCTTTACATTATTCTTTAATATACATTTCACAATAAAACTAAGAGACATCTTCTTGACAAGATATCCCAGTGATTATATTTTCTCTAGATTTTTACTATTCTTTTTAATACCTGAAAAAAATTGTTAAAGACTGTCTCCACATACAGATGTACACACAAAGAGAATCACATCTAAAAAGGTCTCCTGATTCAGAGGGCAACGAAAGATCTCATTTCCTGCTTTTCCCTTTCAAAATTATGGCAAATTAATTGTTTTAAAAAAACATAACGACTGTTACCTTCAACATTTTCTATACAAAGATACTTGTAAGGCTGAACTGGAGTGTCATAGGCCAATTTCAAACTCAAATAACAAGCTTGCAGTATAATCCATGAAGGATTCAATTCAAATAGGAATGGCTGGTGTGGGTAAGAAGTCTACCCAAGTTTTTTTTTATCTGTCTTTCCCAGCTGAGGGTAAAATTGATCGTTGTCCTCAGTACTGCTTTCCAATCTGTATAATTCTAACTACAAATAATTAATATAAATGTTAGTCAGATGTGTTTCCCTTGGATATGCACTCTTGGGCTTCCTTCTTCCTTTCCTTACATCACTAACTAACCTTTACATTCCCAGAGGTAGGTACCCAATATGCAATAAAGTTTATGGTAATTGTAAGATCACTCCCTGAAATCCTTTACTCAAATTCCTAAGAGGGTGTTTAGCTGACCCAAACTTTTACCTTTCATGCAAAATCTTTTTAAATTCCTTGATGTCTTCTCCACTAACTTTTATCAATGACTTGCTTTCCTCGTGTCTCCAACTGAGAAACTGAGATGGTGATCAGATAGTTCACTTAAGCTGGGCTTGGTTTACAACTTCAAAAAAGTCCAACTGAACTTTCTCATTAAATAACGATTTTCTAAATTACAGCAATGAATTAGTAGAAGAAAAAAAAAAAGTATCTTACAGCTCAGGTGGCATTCGTCACCAGATTCATGAAGTTCTAAAGTCTACTGGCAGCTTGAATTCCTGGAGAATGGTTATTTAATATCCATATATTGTTCTGAGAAAAGATGAGCATCTTATAACTGACCTGGAGCCTGTTGGGCAATACCTCTAACAAGACGTGGGGGTGACGAATGTCAGTATAACCTTAGAATATATCAAAAAAGTTATCATCCACCCAGAGGACAGTATTACCAAAGTCTCCAGCAAGGTCTTACTTTGAACACTACAAAGAATTCATATTATCTCTATGGGATGGGCAGGAGAAGACATACAAGTTGGATTAAGAACACAGAATGAATACTGAACTGATCCAGGGTAGAGAACTAAGAAAATATATTAGGTCTTTTTAGCCTGAAAAAATTATGACAAAAATGAAGTATGATTGCTTCCTACAGTTACTGTAGGAGATAATAAGCAAGGAGAAAGAAGAGACGTAAATTAAAAGAGAACATTGCAGCAGGAATAAAATAACTGAATTGACTGTGAGTACACCTCAGATGCATATTAAGGGATGATTTCTAAGCCACTTCAAAGAGCAAGATTCTGCCACAGCCTTTCAACAACAAAATGCATTGTGGTTGGTTGACCTTGGCTGGATGCCAGGTGCACACCAAGATGCTCTATCACATCCCTCCTCAGCAAGGCAAGGCAGGGAGAAAATAGGATGGAAAAAAACCTTGGTGGTCAAGATAAAGACAGTTTAATAAAGCCAAAGCAAAAGCCAAAGCCATGAGTGAATGAAAAGGGGTGTGTGTGTGTGAAATTTATTACCTACTTCCCATCAGAAGGTGATGTCCAGCCACCTCCCAGATAACAGGGCTTCAGTACACATAGTGGTAACGAATGCCTTCCCTTGCCCTTCTTTCCTCTAGGTTTTATTGCTGAGTAGATGTAATATGGTATGGAATGCCCCTTCGGTCAGTTTGGGCCAGCTGTTTGGGCTACATCCCCTCCCAAGGTCTTGCCTACCCCTATCTTACTGGTGAGGTGGGAATGTTGGAGAGACCGCCCTGATGCTGTGGTAGCATTGCTCAGCAGGAGCCAAAATACCAGCATGTTATCAACACCTTTCTAGCTATCAATACAGAAACCAGCACTTAGGAGGCCTGCTATAGGGCAAATTAACTCCATGTCAGACACAACAGAAGCAGAGGCAAGAAACCTTCCTACTGTTAAGTCACGGGCAGATGACGTGATGAAAGGAATTGCATAAAACCTGATTGCCTGCAATAACAAGTCCTTTAACAAGGGCCATCTCATCTAAAGATTTTTGTATTTTTAGAGTATATTGGGTCTTCCAATCACTTCTCAGAAATTATGTATTTAATAGCTTAAAGCCACCCCAAGCCCCACTTAAACTAAGACACATATTCTAAGTCCATTTAAAATACTCTCAAAGTATTAAACATTGAAAATGCAGTTTTTCATTTGAGCTTTACCACCCTCTTACAGAACTACTGGTTGTATCCCATGCTTTGGATTATTAAAGGCCGCAGACAACTGCATTTATCAAAAGTCTTGATCATGGAAAAGATATCTACATCAACTACATTCACAAAGTTATGTTTAAAGAACATGAAATACTTAGCCATTTATGTCATTCTAGACAAAGGCTAAAAAACAGGACATAAGGGTATAAAGATGTTTATTTGGAATGTAATTATATCTTTTTTTCTTTTGTAAAGTGCATAGACAAAGTACCATCCATGAAAGAAAGTTATTTGAAACAAAACATGAAAAACTGAGGTCAAGCAGACCTCCCCAAAAACAAAGAAAAGGAAGAAATTGGTCACTTCACAGAGCATAAGCAAAACAGCCTCAGAAAATCAATATGAAAGATTTTTCTTTTTAAAGAATACATGAACTCTGCTATAATCTTCACAGATCTCTCCAACAGTCAAGCTAAGAGACACTACCTCTCTGGAACATAACAAACATTTCTGAAAGTTCCTTCTGTTCTCTCCATCCTTCAAAACACTGTATTTTGCTATTTTATTAGCAGTGAACATTTTAATTGGCATTGGCAATTTGCTTGCTACCAGAATAAACATAATCATGAACATGCAAGGTGAGAAGTTAAGGAAAAGCCAATAAGGCAGTGAGATGGAGAACTGCCATTCCTACTCCTTGGAAAGAAGGAAAATTCATCACTGCCAATTTCCTTATGCCCCACGTCAAGTTTGGGGAGCAAGTCTATTACTTTCCAAAAGAAAACCACTCCACACTAAAAACTATATGCAGCTCAGTTCACAGCCCTCATAATCCTTCAATATAATACCATAAGGCTAATTTTAAAACTTCCAGGGGGGTTTAAAAGCTTCCAAGGAACCACTATAAAACCTGAAATAAGACTTAATCTTGTCTACTTAAACAAGTTTGTCAAAATTTAAGAAGCAACAAATTTGTTAGGTTCTTACCCCCTTCCCCTCTTTTTTTGCAAGTTCAGGAAGAAAACTGATTTCCAGGATACACTGCATATATCTCTCAAATATCTCAAGTATCTGAGAA
>VZTM01018638.1:0-13614 GCA_013400555.1 Jacana jacana
GCACTCCTTTAACACCATATATCAGCTTGTGATACAAGTTCCCATGTGATGCAGGGATTAAAAGATGACTCAAAACACCTCACTGCTGCTAGCACCTAAGAGCATGTACGCAGTTCCAGTGGATCACCTGGTGTTCAGTAACATTTTAGGCAACAGTGAACTGGCTCTACATCTCTTAATTTGCATGGCATATGTATACGCACAAGATTCAGACTTCATGAAGCACAGTGTGGCTTTTGTGGGGTGGTGGAAACATACAGTTTATTCTCTAGTAGCCTGTGGAAGCATTTGCTGTGAACTGTTTATGTGTGATATAGGACATCATAATTTTAACCTTGAGTCTTATATGATTAATGCTGCCAGGGAATAATCATCAGCCATCCTGCTGCCAGCTCAGATGGTACTACACCTTAATCACAAATACAGAATCAGAACTGGAGTAAGTAATTTTGTCTTATGTTTAAGTTCACCTACATTTTTTGGTTATCAGTATTTTGTGTTAATGTACGACCTCTTTTCATGACACAGAACAATGGGTGTCCCACAAAATTAACAACTGAAAACCAAAAAGTAAGTGAGGATTCAAGTTTTTGATGCAAATTGAGCATTTTCTACAGAGACAGGATGCACTTTACAAAATAATGCAATTTAAGAAATTAACATATGAATGATGTTCTTCAAGCAGTTCAGACTTCATTTTACATACTTCACTTTGATGAAAAAGCTTTTCCTTTATCTTTTAGCCTATTCAGCTTGCTCAAAATCAATGTCTAGAGGAAGCTGCCAAATTGTCACAACATTACTTTTATTTTTTGTAACTCCAAACTACTACTGTCTTTAGTGTACATAGAAATAAAGATTGAAAGGAAGTTCAGGGACCATCTAGCCCAATCTCCCTGATTTGAAGCTTTTATGCCATAATAGTTTTCATAATATTTGCAAGCTTCGTATAAAGTGAGCGTACTTTTGGCCCTCAGGGCTCCTCACAGAAAGCTTTCCAGAACCTCATTTCTCTGATACTTGAGCCTAAGTGTATTCATGGCCACTGAATATGCATTTGCTCTTCTGCCGGCATTGTTCATCCTGAATAGCTTTTATCCCTCTCTGCAATTTGCCCATACTAATGTATTTATAGAAAACAATTATATATCCTTTCAGTCCTTGTTTCACTGGGCTTAATCCTTATGCTTCTGAGCCCCCATAATGTCTCCTGATAAAATAGGCTCTCTTCACCAAAAGTTATTTCAGAAATTTATCTGTATTTTTTCCATATTCTAGAAAATCCTGTAAAATCATGAAATTGTATATGTGTGTGTGAGTTGAGGGTTCTTAGTGCTGGGTTTTTTAGTTTTTTTGAACTTTGTGAGAAATACTTGCCTGATAAGATGTAAAACTACATATGTATTTTTTTGTTGACTCAGAATCAAGACTCTATTGTGATCTTTCTGCTCAGTCATTTTCATTTGATTCATCTCTCCTGCTTAGTCACCTGTGTCACACAGCTACCTAATTTTTTGACAGAGTTTAAATGCATGACTTGTATGCAAACAATTAAACACCTTAACATCCTTGATTATTGATATTTCCAATTCTTTTTGTGTGGCATCACCTTTTTGCTCACTGTAGTGATGCCTGCAACACTGTGGCCACTCCACCCTAGCACACCCTTCTCCTGTTTTGTGCAATGACCAGTGTTTGCAAAAGGAGTAGCTCTTTTGCCTTGCTGTGCTGCTACATCTAGCTGCTGCACTGAGCTATGTTGCAAGGTCTTAGTGGGGGGCATGGAATTTGACAACTGAACCTTGTCTTCATATCCTCAAATTCCAGTGTGATCTCTAGTCACCTCTGACTAGACTACACCTCTTACCCTCAAACTTTTTCTTCTAGAGACGGAAACCAATGACACTTTGTGGAAAAACAGCACCCTCATGTGCCTACATATATGTGTAACAGAATATAAAAAGCATCTCAGGGCTTCAGAATGCAATTATCTTTCTGCCCCTTCAGGTCAATTCATGCATTGTCACAGTTGTCTTTTCTCCTTCCCCTCCTCACCTTTAACTTCAAAGCAAAATACAAAATCTGTAAACCCTGAATACAGACCCTCTTACATACCTCACTGAACATTCCAGAAATGTGGTTAGTAAATAATGTTAAGCCTTTTGCTAAGCTCTCAGTGATAAACCATCAGTGAGCAATGAAGAAGGAGGCTTCACTGTTGTCATAGACACATTAAAAATATATCATATTTATGGCATACTGCACTAAATAGGCCCTGTATACTTCAGCCAAAACTCAGACCAGCCAACTGTCATAAAAAAATCACCAAAAAGCATAACAAACAACATTCAGCTAGCCACAGGACAGGATCTGCCAAAGACTCATCAACTCTTAGTGGCTCTTAAATTACTTACTTAATCTTTTAAAAAATTGCATTTTACTTCCAAATATGGAGAGACATTTCAATTGCTATTGAAATAGATGCTATTTGAATGCTTTTTATTTGTTAAGGAAACATAAAGATATACTTTAACATGTCTGTTAATTCATTCATGTATTCTTTCCAATTCTTTCTAATATCTGTTTCCATTGCATTCATACTATATCATCATTACATCACTTGGTCCAATATCTTAGAGACTATACAGTTGTTTTTATGAAAAGATGTTGGGAATTAGATAATTTTGATGAAAACATACCAAATGCTGTTTCTGAAGGTATTAGGAGTCAATCATTTTTTCTGGTTAGCTTTTGGTCCAAATATATTTGTTTCTATAGTCTGTGTCCAATCATGGCATCAAATGCTCTTTTTCTGCAGCTCTTTCTCAGGTCTCTGATGCTCTCTATCCTATAGCTCCACACAGATTAGCTTGCAGCATTTTGTCCAGTCTTTAAACATCTGACAATTCCCACGGTGTGGCCTTCTGTCATTTTAGCTATCGTTAAATCAAGAGGCATTTAACAGTTTCCTTGTTTAGCCGGAGCAAAAAGCAATATGCATTTTCACCAGATGTATATAGATTGTCTACAGATAACCAGAAAAAAATAATGGAAGCTCTGCAGTATCTTGCCCACTGGCATTATACTGAATATTTATACAAAAGTTGTATGCAATTGAAATTAATGTTATAGGTTCATCTTGCAAAATCTTAGGTGGGCTTAATTGTCTTCTTTTAATCAGAAAACCAATCTCATATGTCATGATTTTTACTTCTGCCTTTTAGATCTGAGAATTTGAAATGGAATCTTGGAAACTAAAGTTACCATAGCGATTTCTCTTATCAATGGCATGATTACACATGAGAGTTACACCAGATTTCTTGAGCTATTAAATATCTTTAACTGCAACACTGCATATATCTATACGTGTTCATAGTCTGCTCTGATTTAGCTGAAAGTGATGGTATCTAGGTTTAAATTTAATACACAGTATCAGTTAAGAAAGAGGATTTAGTTGAATCACCTCTCTTGTAGTCCATAACTGAAGGTAATGTAGTCCTCTAGTTACTCATGTTTAGTTTGCTAAATGTAATCACTGTAATTGCTAAACTCATGTTTAGTTTGCTAAATGTAATCATGTAATCTCTTCATGATTAGAAGAGACACACTAATGTTAAACCCAATCATGTACCCTTTTCCTAATGCCTGGTTTTGGGGAATAGAAACAGAGAAGGCAAAAGCCATGGAAGTGTCACAAAGCTATGAGGCATTGGGAATAGCTGAAAACAGTCTAAAAGTGGTGACCAAAGAGCATAACAAAAAAACAGGAGAGAAAATGTAGCTGTAGAATTCCTTTGAAGGCCCACCTCAGTAAAAAAGCTTCTAAAGGAGAGTACACAGTTCAGGAATTGCTATATTTTTGTTGAGAGCAGGCCCTTTAAGAGGGAGTTACTGAAAGGGCACATATGCAAATAAGTGGAAGTAAGCGAAACGAAGTATAGTGAAGGCGAAACAAAGTGTGGGAAACAGCAAATGACACAAATGTTGTAGCCAATCATGGGGCAACTTTAAGCCTGTGGAAAGTGTGTGGAAAGCTCGTGGACAATACCCCTCTCCCTATCCGAAATGTAGTGCTTAGCGAATGAGGACCTGTAACTGTAGAACGATGTATGTGTGCTTCCGGGGAGTGCTCCCTGTGTGCACTTCCTGA
Source organism: Jacana jacana (assembly GCA_013400555.1). NCBI lineage: Eukaryota > Metazoa > Chordata > Aves > Charadriiformes > Jacanidae > Jacana > Jacana jacana. The sequence continues at coordinate 4,151 of VZTM01018638.1, forward strand.
GGGGTGCTTCCCGACTGTGTGTGCTTCCGGATTCGGGTGCTGGCTGGAATGGCTTCCTGATTGATGGCTTCCTGATTGATTGCGTCGGGCTCGACTGCTCCTGGCCGCGGCATATTTTCTTTACAAGTGATCTCTTACAAGAACAGCCACAGCCATTCATTTAATCCTGTGCTCATTGGTCACTACTGACAGGGCTGCTAGATAAATTAAGGCTCTCCTTTTCTGCTTCGTTTGTTCATCAGCCAGTGGGAAGGACAGATAGTTGATGGACAGCACTCAGGCAACTACTCTACAAAATGAGAGCATACCTGATTTAAAAAGACCCATATATCTGTAAATAAAAAGAGATTGTCTATGCTAATATTCAGTGGGTATTGGCAAGGGTTGGAGTCTGCACCAGTTACAGCTGGCAGGTTTCCTAATGTAGGTGCAATCCTTTTTGTAAGAAGGTCACTTGGTGGTTTCTGTGTCACAAGAGCAATGCTACTGTTGGGATTAACAAAAAAGCCATTATGTGACAGAGCTCTGCAAGCTTCAAAAAGGTTGAAGTCTCAAATTAGAGAAGCCTCTCCAAGCCTTTTCAGCCCTCTGGGAGACAAAGGTATCCTGCAAATTAGTACTCTGACACTAACTGCACTGGAAGGCAAAATCTCGCCACCTGAGATGGCCTAAGAGGCAGAGTTTGAGCATGATTGTTAGAGGCAACCTTGACTTGTTTGAACAGGCACATCATGACAGGATTCTGTACTGAAGTTCAGTTCTCTCAGTCCTCATTAGGCACTGATAAATAAGCCTGGCTGATGGATGCAGTCCAAGGTGTTTCAATTTAAGATTTCTGTGCTCTTCACACAGAGCACAAGGAAGCAGTCTGCTCAGAAAGTCTCATATAGAAAGAGGGAGGATATCCTGAAAAATGTCTGGGAATTGAACCTCCTGTGGTTATATATGGAAATAGAAATAAAAACAGCTACAAAAAAGATCATGTTTAGGATTTGACAGAGTAAAAGTGCCTGAAATAGTCTAGGAAAGGAAATTCAGACTGAGCCACTGCAGCATGTCTTGAAATCCTCATACTTAATGAATCCTACTGCAAAAGAGGAAAGTCATTCTGGAGACCTCCTAATGCCCATGACCTTAAGAAGAGAATTGGATTTGAATGGACCTTGTCAGGCAGGTTAGACAGTCACTTACCAGCTTGTAAAGTATCAGAATCGCAGGCTGAATATTGGCACAGCTTGATAAGATTTTAAATAAGTGACCCTGACGAGGGGAAAAAAAAAAAAAGCTTTTGCTTAGATTAAGTGATCTAACACTTTAAAAAAGAGACAGAAGATAGAATGACTCTGCAATCAATAAGAAATATTTTTAAAAAGTTTTTACATAATAACAAAGCCTATTTAAAATGAGAAAAGCTATAAATAACTTTTAAGCCTACAATAAAACAGATTAAACTGAAATGTAATCAATTGCACAGAAAAACTGTAATGATACATCCATAAATGGATTTAATTTCTTTGAGCTAGAAAGGAAACAAAAAAGCAAACAATACTTGTGAAAAGAGATCTGAAAACTAAAGGTAAAGAACAATTAATTTTGGCACAGTCCGTGTTAAAGTGTTTTTGTTAAAGAGCAAAAAGGAAAGAGTATGTAGAGGATAAGAACAGAAGGAATAGAATAATCTTCCAAAACACTTGCTGATTTTTTGCCTCGTGTTTCTCATCATTCCTTAGGTACAGGACTTATTTTGCAGATTTCAAAACCCTGAGAAGTCCCCAAGCATTTTGGTAGAGTGAGGTTGATGAACAGCTTTCCCACAAATGGTTTTTAATAAAAAAATCATGGTTTATAATGGCTGAAAAAGGCAGTGTATTAAAGATCTTCCTCTTATGGCAATTTCAATGATTGGGAGCAGAAAGTATTTTCTTCATTGGAAAGTATTTTGTATTTTCCTTTCACTTTCAGGTCAGAAAAACTACAAAGTGAAAAGCAGGTTCTAGGTGGTCTTTTCTGAAAAAAAAAAAAAAATTTGAAAAAAAAGATAACATTTCTTAGAGACTTTTTTTTAAATGTCTGGATATTAAAGATATTGTTAACTATAACTATGTAATTAAATGGTTCTCAATAAATCTGGAAGAAGTAATAATTTTGCATCAATCAAAATTGATTTGGTTTGATTTTCACGAAAGCAGTGTTTTGGCTGGAAAAAAATGTGGCTTATTTATTAATATTTGTTTCAGTATTTTTTTAACTTTTTCAATTATCCATTTTCATACACTTTTTCTTCTTATATTACATTATGAATCCAATCTGATGCATTTAGTTAACAGCCTGCATGTGCAGAGTTACAGAATGTAATCTTCACCAAGTATGTTTCCTCAGCTCTTCTTATAAAGATACAAGTCACAAGATTTTTTACAGCAGATTTGTCTACTGGCAAAAGGTGACAGAAGGCAGTACCTCCCACTGAGGCTACTCAGCTCAAATTGTCCAAGTGACAAAAAGTCCCACTAGCAGATAATTGCTTGCTTGCACCTAGCTCTCCCCTGCTTTTAAAAAAATCCACTTGATCTCAAAAAACACAGTTTTTTTTTGACTAGATCAATGTGGTGTACACGTATGAAATACCACAGGTTTGTCTCTGATTTTTCACCAATAAAACTACAACTTCCTGTTTTGCTGCACATAAAGTTTACAGTACATTACATTTGTAATCTGGTCAATCTTAGAGGCATAAAGTAGGTGGCGATTGGAAATTATTGAAGACTTTGTACTGAGAAAATACATAGGATTTATTAGTGTGGTCATATACAAATCATTATCTTTTGGATATTAGTATATGAACTATAAGAAATGCAAACAGAAATTAGCATAGCATGTGCTGATAATATGGTGGAAAAATAGCAGAATCTGTACATTTTGAGGGGATAGATCTTCTGTATTATTATGTTATCATTTTCATCAATGACTGTGGTAGAAAAAAACATATTTCATAATGAAATGTTTTAATGGCATAAAGGTGGTCTCCTTAATACTAAGAAGAGTTGGATTCTATATGCTTCTTCCTATACCATAGGAATATAGTATATAATATTAATAACAATGATCAGTAATCAATATGAAGTAAAAGGGATAATTTTTAGTAACAGAACTATTTGATATAGGATAGGCTTGGCACTCACTGAATGTAAGTATTGAGCTTAGTCTTGATTGATTAATTGCTGATGGAGTAACTGTTGGCTGTGAAAAATGCAGTTGTTTTTAAGTCAGGCAAGATGCACCCAAAAAAGATAAGGAAAAGAAAAAATTCCATATATGGGAGGCCGACATAATTCCATCTGAGATGAACCAGTTTTAATGAGGTGTCATCAGTCAGTCTTTGAGAATGATTAAAGCTGCATCAGACACAGAGGAAGATACCAAGCACTGAAACTGAAGGACCTCTTTTAGATGCAAGAAGAGAGCAGCTTCTCTTCTACAACCATGTGAGATGGTGACTAGCACAGGATACAGATCTTTGTTCTGAAGAAATAAGTTTGATTTATATATCCATCCACAACACACACCATCAGGTTTCAGTATTGAGATCTCTGGTGGCAGCTGAGGTCTGCAAGAGGGAGCACAATACAAACAAAAAGCACACATACAATACGATTTTGTCTTGTAGTATGTTTGAGTCTTCACTGTGGGAAAACATATTGCTAACTTCAAATTTGTAGCACTTCACTAACAGTGAAATATACTTTTGCCATCATTCTAGGAACCACTTTAACAATTATTGTACTTATAGCTATCCTTGGCATATATTCATTCTGACTCACCTGTAGCAGTCAGAGTATGAGGAACTGAAAAAAAAAATATCTAAAGCTGATAATTCAAATGTTAAGCATATTAGATTACATTTAACAGGATTATACATTTGTCTCCTTAGAATTCTTTATTCAAAGATTGCGTTGCTCAAAAGTGTGAATAAAAAAAAAACCACACTTTAAATGAAGTCTTATTTTCTTCAGATTCAGCTTTGCTGTGTACCTTCAATTTCTATTATTCAGTTTCAGACATACTTATCTATTCTTGTTTTAGCTTCCTAGATTTTGATTCAGACAAGAATGATGCTTACATTTATTCTCTATGAAGAGATCTATTTAATTTATTAGAATTGCTCAGTATATGCATTTGAACAAGCTCACATCCTACTCAATGATCATGCTCGTCACAGTTCAGACCAAGTTGGACAATTACAAGACAACAGATGCTCTCCCCTACCTCTCACTCCAAGGAGAGGAAGAAGAGAGATAAAGAGCTTTCTGAGTTTAGGAAAAACTAAACTAATAAAGTATTAATAAAAAACTTAAAAATAGTGAAATAGATACAATATATACAGAATTGTAACAAGTTCCGAGGGAGATGTCACCAGCAGGTCCCCAGTAAGTTCCAGACTAGACTCTGTGACAGATGAGAAGTAGATCCCAGAGCTTGATTCAGGAACCCATAGACTTGGGTCAAATGTAAATGAAGTGATAGTGTCCTCCTTAGACATCAGCCACTAAAGAACCAGCCCATCAAAAAGAAACCTCAGACCCTTTGCTCTCTCAGTTTTTATACTGAGCATGGCAGATGGGATGGAGTACCCTATTGGTCAGTTTTGAGTCACCTGACCTGTCCATTCCTCCCCACAGGTGCAACCCCTCCATGGGATAAACAACCAAGTCAGCTGACCCTGGTTTCCACATCAACAAATATAAGAAAGAGCTTCTCTCACTGAACAGAAGGTTGGTTCTGTTCCATCTCAGGAACCTCTGAGGACACCTCTGCCCCTTAGGTATTATAAAAAGATTTTCATTATGCATTGATACTTTCCACAGTTTCTAAACAACAAAAAATATTTTGACGCACTTTCTTTATTGGAATTGTATAACTTAAGGGCAAGGTTTCTAGTGCCAAAGCAGTCTTCTGAGACAACGCTTAATAGCTGTATTCCTTAATAAATAATACTAATATACCTTGGCAAAGCTCTAGTTGTTATTCTGCAGTCCACTCTAACTGTAGTGTTCTGTATTCTGCTGTCCAATATGTCATCAACCCTCTTTTGAAGCACTTAGTAGGTCTTCAGTATCTCTCACAGGACAAGAACTCTCCATTTTCCTATGACTCACTACTTTACAAATGCCTTATCTTTTCCAAGGCTAAATTTGATTTTTCCAGTGGTTTGGGGGTTGCTTTGGTCAAGTTTCTGCTGCAAAGTAGTCTTTTATCTTGGAGTCAGGATTTTCCCAAGATTACAGGAATGACTTCCTCTGCTCTACCAGTTACATACTTTCATGTGTTTCCCATAGCGTTCTCCGGGAGAAACTGGCTGCTCATGGCTTAGATGTACTCCTTGCTGGGTAAAAAAATCTGTATGGCCAGTCCCAAAGTGCAGTGGTGAATAGAGTTAAATCCAGTTGGTAGCCAGTCATGAACGGTATTCTCTAGTGCTATGTATTGGGGCCAGTTTTGTTTAATATCTTTATCAACGGTCTGGACAAGGGGATCGAGTGTACCCTCAGTAAGTTTGCAGATGACATCAAGTTTGTTGGGAGTGTTGATGTGATTGAGGGTAGGATGGCTCTACAGAGGGATCTGGACAGGCTGGATTGATAGGCTGAGGCCGATAATACGTGGTTCAACCCCAATTACCATGTTCTGCACTTGGATCACAACAACCCCGTGTGGCATAACAGGCCTGGGGGAGAGTGGCTGGAAAGCTGCCCAGCAGCAGAAAAAGACCTGGGAGTGTTGGTTGAGAGCTGGCAGAATATGAGTCAGTTGTGTGCCCAGTTGGCCAAGGAGGCCAATAGCATCCTGGCTTAGAATCATAGAATCATTTAGGTTGGAAGAGACCCTTGGGCTCACCAAGTCCAACCATCAGCCCTACTCTACAAGTTCTCCCCTAAACACTGGCTCTTCTCCCCTGGCTTGTATTCAGAAATAGTGTGGCCAGCAGAAATAGGGAAGAAATTGTTCCCCTTTTCTCAGCACTGATGAGGCCCTACCTGTGGGGCTTATTTTGAGTGCCTCACTACTAGAAAGACAATGAGGTGCAGGAGCATTTCCAGAGAAGGGCAATGACACTGGTAAGGAGTCTGGAGAATGAGTCTTATGAGGAGCAGCTCAGGGAAATGAAATTGTTTTGTTTGTAGAAAAGGAGGCTGAAGGGAGACCTTATTGCTCTCTACAACTACCTGAAAGGAGGTTGTAGTGAAATGGAGGTCAACCTCTTCTCTCAAGTAATAAGTTATAGGGCAAGAAGAAGTGGCCTCAAGTTGCACCAGAGGAGGTTTAGACTGGGTATTAGGAAAAATTTCTTCACCAAAAGTATGGAACAGGATGTCCAGGGAAGTGGTTCAGTCACTATCCCCGAAATTCTTTAGAAGATATGTAGATGAATTACTAGGGACATGTAGATGAATTATTAGGGACATGGTTTAGTGTTAGAATTGGCAGTGCTAGATTTACAGTTGGATTTGATGATCTTAAAGGTCTTTTCCACCTTAAATGATTCTATAATTCTATATGATTTAATTTCTTCTATTCACTTCATAGTACATCTTCTGATATGTTTCATATGGAATGCTCTATCTTTTGAAATACCACATACTTCTTATTGTGAAAGGTAACTAAAAGCCATTAAATACAGCAGTCATGATCTACTCTGCCAATTACTAGTCTCTTTAAACAAGGTTATGAGTAAGTAACCACATTTGCAGAAGGCTTAGTGCATATTCAGTATGGATAGGTTAATTCATACCAAGTGAAACCTCTATTAACCTGTGGAAGTGCTCCCCCACCATCAACAGCTAACTTAATCTGGGGAGAGTAGGAACCTAATATAGGTTCCTTACTGAAGTGAATACATTATTTGTAATGAGTTTATACTTTAGAACTTGTCTCCCTGCTGAATATCCATCTATTCATTTACAGATTTCTAAGGAGTCACTTCACTAAATCTAGTCATCATACATATTTTCAGATTAATTCGAGATCAGAGTTTTAATTAGGTTGTTCTTCCATTCTTTTGTTTATTTTCCACTTTTTTCTGGATTATTTAGTTTCAAGAAATCATTGTAGTCCTGCTTTGCTTAAAAAACAATAATTTTTGTTAGTGAAAGAATTCCACAATATCAGAACATGCCTTTTACAACACTTCCAGTCTATTGACCTAGGAAGCTGTAACTGTAAAATAGCTACACCTCCATAGGTCTGAGATACAGGTCAAGTCTATGATCTGAGCTGAGCCAAGTACTGAGAAATATTTATCACTGGGGTATTTTTAATATTTTAATACGCCATGTTGCAGGAAGGCCAAACCTAGAACAAAATGAAGAAAGCAAACTGAAAAGTTATGGCACCTGATTAGTGAGCTCTACTTGTTTTCAGAATTAATCAACACTTCAAAACAACTGGCAGAATTTTTGTAGTAACAGCTTTGCAAGGATGAATTTATTTTGAACAGTATCGACAGAGTATTAAAACAAATGTGTTTTCTTTCTTGATAAAAACAGTATGTCATCCTGCTTTACCCTTTCTGGTTTACAGTTGCATCTCAGTCCCAGTTTATGCCATAGAATACATGGATTTCAGTTATACAATAAATATATATGGGGGGTGGAAAGGGCAAACAACTGAGCAATATGCCATGACAAATATTTTTCTAAGTATGATTTATCTACTATTGTGAATGTGTTTAACAGACTTCATAAATAGATCCAGAAGGAATTAATAAATAAATAAATAAATAGGCAATGAACATATTCACCAGTTTATATCTTAGTTAATTGGGCTTGTGGAAGCATGGAGAAGCAAAGTGGATTTTAAATTACACAGTGACTGGGTGTTTGTTTGTAGGGGTCATTTATTTTGCACTTTTGAAGTGTTTGTTTATGGAAATAGATGAGCCACAGAGAATAATGGCAAATCCTAGTTCCTATACAGAGAAACATTTTTTTCTGTCAGTAGGGAACAATACAACAAAATCATCCATCTCTCCTCTCTCCCTTTTGTGCCCTGTAGAGATTATTTTAGTTGATTATTGCCTTAGAAATCTTAAAACATCCATATACTTTATACTGTGATTTTTGGACAGTTCTGACTCTGACGCTACTCTCCCTTTTCAATAACACATTGTTAAAAAATATGATTCGTAGTTTACTATTACCGTTGAATATATTTAATGCACGTATTTGGAAGTTCTATTGGAGATATCAGTATGGGCAGATTCTTCTAAATATCAGAGGTATACGAAACTCACAGAGAGGAAAATCCTGTTAGATATAAATATAAACAAAAGTGATTCAAATTAATTTGAACAGAGTCTGGAAAACTTTAAGTATGTAATGGAAATAACTATGCTAAATCTTGTATATTCTCTATTGGTAACAATAACTGAGGGCTGCAATACACAAAAGTGAACTGCATGAAAAAATAACTAATTTTCTTGGTCTGCATAACAGGGGAAAAGAAAATTCCATCTAATATAAAGTGAATGTCAAGGCATTTGTACAGGAGGGAGAAGGGGTTGAACTTTTTATTGTGCTATTTAAAGCATGACCTTTGCTTATGTATTTCAGTTGTTAATGTAGGTGGCAAAGTAGCTTACAAGCAGAGACTCCAAATGACACAAGACAAGCCTTCTGAGACTAACAACATATTTTACCTTGAAAGTCTGTTATGCGTTACCTCAGACCTCCATTACCAGAGTAATTTGCTACACAGGGAAAGGAAGGAATAATAACTTCTCTTCATTCACAGAGCTAATGAATATTGTTATATTCACAAGTATTGAAGCCTGTGTTAGTCTCAGTTCAGTAGCTAAAGATTTACATTTGAGTTATACTTAAAATAAAATAAAATGTCCTTACTTCCCTTAATCATTATTTGGTAAAAGCAAAGAATCTTATGAAATAAGATAAAGGGAAATCTCTTGCAGTGTCTACAAAGACAAAGCCATCACGACTAGTAAAAGAAGTGTATGTTTAGCCCTTTAATCATTGATATTTTATTTAGGCACATTCAGATTCATTATCTATAGACATATACACATATATAATTTAGTATGACAAAAGTCCCTGAAAGACCACAGTGATACTGGCATGATTTTTTTCTTAAAAGAATGAATCAGCTCAATGTCTGATTTTGAGAGATCAAGGGTGCACCTTTTACATATCACGTAAAGGGGCAAATTTATACTTTTTTGCATATAGGAATTTTGTACCATGGAATCTTTGTATTAGTCTTCCATAATCATAAAGTCATATAGAAGTTGTGTTTAAGGAACTTTATTCTGTTTCAGTGTAAACATTTTATTAGAGTAGATTAATTGTGTTTCTGTTTTATTTTAGTTTGATTTTTAACTTCTTGGGATGCTGTGGTAAGGGATTTTTGGAGAAAGAATCAAACATTAAAATCATAATTGATACTGCATTTTA
>VZTM01018639.1:0-42780 GCA_013400555.1 Jacana jacana
CCTGTCCAGAGTGAGATGTATGATAGAAAGACAACTGTACCAGCATTGAACAATTTCTCGATTGCAAAATAACAAAATTTGTAATTTGGTATTGATAAATCTATACAGAAATACTGGTATGTTACATCTGACACACACACCTGCTCACACAGTACAGTGATGGCCACAGTAAATGAATTTTTGTGCTGCAGAACAAGGATGCTTATATATTATTTAATTACACAGAGAATAAGTAACTCTGCAAAGTTCCAGCTCCTTTGTTCACTTAAAGGGCTTGCGTGTCCCCTCTGTTTCAACCCCATTGCTCTACAAAATTAAAGAGGAGTCAGTTTAATTTTAAGAATACAAGGTAGCGTTGCTTGGCAACACCACGGGTAATAGCTGGTCACTGACTGGCCCAGAGCATGCTTCTTCAGAAACACTTTATGTAGAGACATCCCTTTATTACCAAGGGCAGTTATTGAGGCTTTTTTCTCCCTGGCCATTTAATTGCCTAAGTGTTCTTTCAAAAGCAACACAATTACAGGAATCTTTTTGCTTAATTTTAGGAAGTAAAGTGTTCATACTTCACATAGAACTGATCAGGGGAAAAATTCATAATAACTCCCCAACGTACAGTTATTAGCACAACCACCGCAGCATACAAAACTTCCCTACTTAGGAACATTTGCACCATTATGTGTTCTGACTTCTAAAACCAATACATATTTTTTCATCCATTACCACTAATTACTAATGCTATATTTTCTGTACAAAGCAGAGGACTCACCGTGTCTTTTGTCTCCACTGATAACGGGACCATTCTTTGATCATCAATGAATTGTGAAAGAAAGAGAGTGGTCCAGGTGATTTCTATTAAAAAGTAGGCACATTTATTTCAGATTTTAATGAAATACTATTGGATGTATGTGAATTCCAGGCAGGTATTTTGTGGGATCATTTTTGAATTATTAACCTTGCAGAATAACTCAAGCTGAAAAAGACGATAGAGGATAGCTGGTCTAGAGCTCTAGAGAAAATGCTCTTGAGAAAAGTGTTAACAAGAAGGTACTATCTTCCATGAATACCGAAGACATTTTAGATTTAAATTCAGTTAGAGAACGCGAATCCTCAGGGAGCTGATATTCATTCTAATGTGGCATGTGTGTATGTGTTAAGAAGCTGGTCTGGGAAATTGAGCCTCTCCTATTAAGGTAGGAGTAGGCTAAAATAAACAAGTAGGTGAAATCCCTTGAGAGGGAGAGGCTGATACGTCTAAAATCTAGTATCATGAAACTCACAAATAGTAACAATCAACCAGTCTAAACTGCTGGTTTCTTTGCATCCCTTGTCCTTTACTTATGAAGTACCTTCTCAACATTAACCAGTTAAGAACTTTGCCTTACTGAATCTCTCTTACTCTATTAAGAAGTCCTCCCATCGTATCCTATCTGAGTGAGGAAGTTACAAGAGCAGAGCTCTTGGCCAAAGTCTGGAGATATATTACCATAGGGTTTATAGTCTGAAACCTTTTTCTCCTTATGCTAATTCCATATTTCAGTTCATCACTTCCACTACAGGATCAAGTTTGGGTTTCCATCCTTTTTTGCTGAAGATAAGCTGGGCCTAGAAGAACTTTGCAGTATGCACTTTATTCTCATTAAAATTTTCTTAGACTTTTCAGTTCACAGAAACAGAAAGAAAGAGATCCACTCGTAGTGCATAGTTATATGTGCATATTGCCATATAGGCATTGGAACAGATTGTCCAGAGAAGCTGTGGATGCCTCATCCCTGGAAGTGTTCAAGTCCAGGCTGGATGGGGCTTTGAGCAACGGTCTAGTGGGAGGTTGTCCCTGCCCATAGCAGTCTTTAAGGTCCCTTCCAGCCCTAACCATTCTATGATTCTATGATTCACCATTCAAAAGGGATTATTTTTACTGGACTACAGTAATTTTTTCAAATCTGTCATGGGATGCTTTTTGTTAAATACAGTTGCAATCACGGATTCTCCAGCTTACAAACTACACACAGCTGGAAACTGTGGACTTTGAGTAAATTAAAATATCATTCTAAAGATGAGGTTAGGTTTAAATATCAGATTTGCACCAGTGTCTGTTGAAACACCCTTACTCTGTCTACAGGGCACAATAAACTGCAGTTATTCTGCATAGTTTTGACTATTAAAACAATCTAATTGAAAGACAGCTATACTATTTTCACTGCCCATCTGTTTCACTCAGAACCTCGGATAATCTTCATGTGGAAGTCAAACATAGCATTACTTACAAGTGTAAGTCATAATATAACTAGTTAAGGTGGTGTTATGTTGCTACACACATTTAACAATTAACCTGGTCAGAAAAAAACAGTGTAAAACTGCTTTGACAGAGATATTTTACCGGTTATCATAGAATTGAAACATTACCCAATAAAGCCTACTAAGTATAACAATATAAGAAAATGCTGGTATTCCTAGCTATTATGACATACAATGCGCGGTGATTAACACAGAGGAATATACACAGGGTCAATTAGCCTGTGGGATGAGTAACCAAAATTAGCAAATTATCATTATACCGTTTTTACTGCATCCTCTTTTTTCCCATTTTCCCCTGTAATTATTATTAAGTTTCTTGAAAGTGTTTGTGAGATTTTTGGAAGCTATTAGGATGTATTTTGTTCCAATAGATTCTTTTATTATTTTTATCACCATAACTTTATAAGTATTTTTGCCAGGAAGATTATCAGATGCAGTTGTCTTTGATTTCTTTCTATTTGACAAGACAAATATTGTAGGTCATTCTCACCTCTCCATCTCTCACAAAAAGACTGTAGTAGGAAGAGATGCAGGGACAAAGCTCCGGAAATTCTAGTCCCTGGACACCATAATTATTCATAATCAATGCAAGGTTACTTATAATAAAGAGAAGTAGTATTTTAAGATGTTTGGGGAGAAATATAAGTGCTATTAAGGTACTGATTAAATAATTTATCAAATACATACATTTCTTGAGAGCTATTATTAGAAAAGACAAATTGAATTTTGAAAAAGTGCAGAATCATACAATCATAAAAACACAAGATTGGAAAGGACCTACCAGATCATCTAGTCCAACCATCCTCCTGTCTCCAATACTACCCACTAAGCTACTAAGTCATGTTTTGTAGCGCCTTATCTAGATGCTTCTTGAACACCGCCAGGGACAGAGAAGTTAAGATAGTAGGAGAGTGAGGATCATATCATCCCAGTGGGAAGGGAGATCCCATGACTTGTTCCCCAATCTCATGGTGCTCCGCTCACACCCAGCATCGGGGCATCTTGCTAGCTCTTCAGGGGGAGTGCAGAACAGGGTAGCACTTCTGAGGTTCATGGGAAGGAGTGAAGTAATGTGAGGGATTTATGCAGTGGGGGCATCCCACTACAGCAGCAAATTGGGAGTCTTTCGTGGGCCAAAACAGCAATAACTTTCAGTCCAGAATTATATCTGATTGAAATTTTCTGCAAACATAAAACATGGTCCAATAATAGATTTTCATTGACATCACTGAGGAATGAAGGGAGTTTACACAAATCAGTAAGTATATTAGTCACCTTAAAAAGAAAAAGACTACTCCTCTTCAGCTGACCTCACTCAAGTGGCAAGTTCAGCCATCCAGATTCAGTTATTTAAACACTGTAAAAACTGTAAAAGCTTTTTACAGTTGTAAATATAAAAATAATAGGTGTATACCAAAAATGAACCAGGGATAATGTTGCACACAGCTATCAGTGCAGCTGATTTCAGTGTCTTGGACACATTCAAACCTGCTCATAATGCTAATGGCATCAGAAATACTGCCTGTGTGCATGACAAACTCCTGCGTGCCTTAAAAACCATGAATATAGGTGCACACTACACTCTCAACTGTAGTTTAGCTCTTCTTTAGCCATGATGCCCTAATGTTGCCACAAGCCACCAAAGAATCAGTTGGTGAATCCAGTTTGGAGTATAGCATTCATGTGGGTACAGTGCTTGGATAATAATTGCCCTAATGTACAATCCAAACAAATTTGAGGTGTTAATTCTTAGTTCACAGCTCTGGATCTGATATATATGGATGGGGTTTGTGTCTCCCCTTGATTAATCTCTTTGGTCACAAGTCAAGCTGAACACCTATGAATACAGAGGGATTTTTTTAATGAGGGGGCTAGGAGGGAGCAAGAGTCCATTGCAGAAGAGCACCCACTGGGAATACAATTAAAACCTTGTATAAGGTGTCATCTATATTTTACTGGGTAGTTAAATTAAAATATGCGTTTAGCCCTAGCTACTAATACTATTCTTCTTCTAAGAACTAAATTGTCTGTTTAGTTTTATAATCAAAGAAGTTTAACTTCACTTAGTTAAGTCCAAGTTGCAAAAATTTATTATTCTAAATTTATTTTTCACATGTTTTAATGAAACAGCTGTCCTCGGAGAAAATCCTTCCCTTTGGGGGCCAAAGGCCAGAACAAGGCCTGCACACTAGTTCAGATCTCCAACAAAATCGTTGATTTATTGGTATAGTACACTTTTGTTCACTGGAAGTTTATAATTCCTTCAGTGAGTTCTTCAGAGATTTCTCCTTTTTCTACTTTCTGTGAGAAAGATTGAATGATATCTTCATCTCTAACAGACAAAATATCAGAAGTCAGGTTCTCTGCTGCCTTGTACATTTCATTGCAAAATAAATACAAACAACCTCATATTTATTTAATAGCATTTTTCCCCTTCTTCAAAGGGCATGAGCATCTTAAAAAGGCTCCAGGGAATCTAGCGCTATATATTATTTATCTAGTGAGAGTTTTCAGTTCTGTGAGTTCTTATGTCACAAGCCAGAAATCAAGAGGCAAAGGTGTTAATTACACTCCTGTCTCAAGACCAGACTTTCCCTCCAAAGCTGAGCCTTTAAAGAGTCCATAGGAACATTTGACCTTTTATAAATGTCGTTGTGTCACTGCCCATGCTATTTCTTGATGGGCCATAAAGCCTGAATTATGTTTTCCAAACTTCCAATGAGCATACCTTTGCCAGAAATAACTTTACATAGCTATTCCTATTTTTAAATGTGTGTAAAGTCATTACTATTATAGTCATGGGGACAATATATCTAAACAGATGTTATGATATATACTATGCTATAAAGTTAAAACATACAGAGAAATTTAATTAGCATGTAATTCACTGTGATATGTTACTGTTTCACAGATTTCCTTTATTCAGTTTTGACCTGTTTTCCCTCTTCGATCTTTTTTTTTTTTCTTTTTTTTTCTCCCTGGCAGAGATGTCCACCAAAACAAAGCACAAACAATGACAACATACAGAGGGAACAAGCAGAGCTCACTCGAGCATGCAGAGAAAAGGTTAGAAGCACAAGCAGCGAGCCCTGGCAGCATTTCTCTGAGCTTGCTGCCATGATTTCCAGCATTTTAATGAAGTAAAGCAAGTAAATCTTAGTCATTAAATAATACTGGAAATAGCTGAAGCAAGCATTATGGATGCAAAGATGTGCCTTTGACAATCTGTGTAGAGCCTTGCACCATACCATTTTAAAAATAGAAAATGTCCGTTTACTGTGAGACGCTTCATCCATTGTCCTTACATGGAGATTTCACTGTTGATGATGTAGTAAGTTACATTATTCTTGCAAGATGGAAGGGAACTTAAAAATCTGTCTGTATATTGTGATTTATATCTTGCTTTAATGTCAAAAATACAGTATTTGGAGAAAAATAAGTAGGAAATTTTCTATGTAGACAAGATGACAAATCTAAGAAATCTGACATAGTCCCTGAGCCACTGCAAACAGAGCCATTAGGAAGGAAGTAACCAGATCTACAGTGTAATATTTTTTAATATCTATGCAGTCTTCCAAGGGCACTAATTGATTTTGGCAACTTTCTCAAAGCTTATTTTGTGCGCTTAAAACCTGTAGGATAACATGCCCTTTCACATGTTTGCAACCCAGAGACTTCTAAACCAAAGAGGAAAACCTAGGTTTAGTCCTGTATCTTCCTTAAGGATTTAGTGATGGATTTTTTGCTTTAACTCATACAAAATTCATATAAGACGGACAGACTTACAAGAGACTTCAACAGGTCATTCAGTCTGTATTTCCCTACAGTGGGGCATGCTAAACCTATAGCATTCTTAGCAAAGTTTCTTAAAGATCTCCAGTAAAGGAGATTTTGTTACCTCCCCTAAGCCATATCCTCCATTGCTTACCTGCAAAAACTATTCAAGAGTGGGTTTAATCCCCTTTAAAATCTGTTACATGCTAGACTGACATCCTGAAAAAAATTGTATTTCTATTTTTCTCGCAAGAAAGTTTTAAAAATCTGAGTTATAAAGAACGCATTAAAACAATACAAGCATCTGGAAAACAAAGCTTTCCTAACCTGCCTGCTGTCCTATATCTATGTTCCTATTTTCTTTACTTCAACACAGCGCAAGAAACACAGGAAAGCAGGCTCAATGTCCAAATTGCATCCTTTGTAAGAATAAAACACAAACACAAGAAGCACAGAAGGCAAAGGACCTTGTTACATACATAGGATTTCATGGCCTGGATATAACTCAGGTTTCCTTCTCGACACTAGAGTTGGTCAAGGTCTGTCAACTCAAGCTCAACTCAAATCACCTGAATACCATAGCAGGTGTCATCTTTGGCACCACAGCAGACACTCTGAACGCAGCTGTAGATGCTGCAAACACTCAGGAGTTAAAACATCCCTTGCAATGGATTGACAAGTGTAATTTATTGGAGTGCAATGAGTATGCCCCAAAGGAATACAATCTGAATGAAAAATGTGAAAGGAGTAAAGAGCAGTGAGTTGGACCCTTGGTTGCGCAGATAATTAAAAGGAGCTCCCAGCATTCCCTGAGGATGTGACTCATTCCATTATCAGGATATGGCTGTCATAAACCTGCCCCCTCTAGTTTTCCCTAGTTTTTTTAAAAAAACTTGGTATCAAATCCTTTGAAACATGTGGCAAAAAAAAATAATTATTCTCTGAAGTGCTGAAAGACAATGATAAATGAACAATAATGTTACTGCAGAATTACTAGTGCCTTTTAATAGCTGGCAGGGACATACTCAGTGAATCTCATAAATGAGATTCTTGACATGCTATGGACTTGAAAAAAAAAAAAAGAGTAAGTTTTTCCTGGTGTTTAGGGAATTGTGCTTCAGTCTTTTGCACCATTTAAGAAGTCTAGCTCAAAGTCCACAGAAAGAAATATGGTGACTATTAAAATTCATATGATAATTGCTACCACCTCTCTTAGCCTTTAAGTTGGGGCTTAAAAATTACTTGTAAGTGATCTCCATTTTTTGCAAAATGCAAAGTTTTATCTGGAAGGGAGAAGGAGAAAGGCTAGAACTTGGAGTTGATCTTCAAGTTAAGACACATGGAGAGGAATTTCATTCAAAAATACAATAAAACTTTATATTATTAAGAATGTATGTCTATTTTAAAAACAGGCTACATCACTCCTTATTTGATAAAGTTGAATTGTCTGTAACCAAGGTAATCATACTTAAGATGCCTCTGGATTGTGGGAACCATTCAGCTGGTAGGGGTCTTCCTTCTGACTCAAGCTCACACTTATTGTACCGTGGAAGTCTGTTACTAAGGTAGGGGTCTACAAAGCAAGAGTCTGCCATGAAGCAGGATGGACCCAGGCATGTTCCTTTGGGGCTGAGATGCAGTGCTGTTCCCCTGACTGCCAGCTGCTTGTGAAAGGCACTGAGCAGCATTTGCAGAAGAGTTTGCTAAGTGGTTTATGAACTAAACTCTGCTGACTTTCAGGAAGTTTAAGGCAGCTGAACATCGAAATTATTTTTAAAATGGAAATTGAATTCTAACAAACATATGGTCTGTCCACGACGTAAAATGAATGTGGCAGATTGAATCTAGATAGTGGGGACAGCAACAAGGATGGGATAGTTTCAGTGTTAACATGTGCTGCTAGAAGGCCATATACAGAGTCAGCACCTAGAATCAGAAGTTTGCACCTGGCATCTACCCCTGATAAAGCCTGAGATGGCCTATCTTCACTACTTTTCTTACGCCAGCTATCTAAACTAGCAAATGTATATGTGCAAACAGTATGGATCCATTGATGCTAATGAACTATGCTGTATAAGCCTCTGTGTGGTTCGATAGGTGCACTGTTCTGACCCAAATCAGTCAGTGTGATACAAATCATTCCCAGGCACGGTTCAGGAGTCAGCACATGGCAGAAAGCATCCCCAACACTCGTGCAATTTGGAAGCAGGCAAACTGCTTGGGATGAGTTGAGTTGCCTTTGCAGAGATTCACATCACTCAGTACCAATATGACATCTATGCCCAGAACTGTTCCAAGGTATATTGTATTTACTACTATAAACATGGCCTTTGAACACAGCATTTTCATTTTGCTCTACAGACATGCTAGGCATTTCAGTAATTTCTTAAAACATATACTCCTTAATGTTTGTACAGCTTGTTTACTTCATCTCTTGCTGCAACTTGTCTCCTCACTGAAGAGATAGTTATGATCAGCTTTCATCTGTCCAAATAACTCCTTTTTCAATTGCTATTGTGTACCTCCAGCTGCAAAAACAAATCAGTAACACCCCTTGTACACACCAAAAGCAATGTTCTTCCACAGAAGGACTACATGTACGCTGTGAAATTTGGGAGTGCTTTCCAGGGGTTAAACTTCCTTGTCATTCCCAACAGTACATTAAAAGAGGATCTGCACACACAGTCTGTACAGGAACTACAAAGTACTCTTGCAAAATATCAATCCAGCTGTGCTGCAGACTGAGATTTCAGGTCTTGAAGAAGCAGGAGTAGAAGCAATTCACAAATGTAAGCAAATGTACTTTATTCCTTTTTGCTTTTGAGGGCCAGATGAACTGTTTCTTGGTGTGACCAAGTTTAGAGGAAAATTAAAACTACAACATACTAATCATCTTAAAGCTCCTAGAGATTCAAGAAAGGCAAATTATACTGCCGGGAAATATTAAAATCATCTCCTTCTATTTTATATGAAATCATGGTCATAAAAATGGAACTAATCCCCTCAGGACACAATCTGTGGAGAAAAAACAACATGACCCTGAGTTATAAACAGGAAGAGATTTTCAGTGTACTGAAGGGGATTTAGTGAAAGGATCCCCATTAATGTTAATGGGAGACAGAGGGATGAATCCCACGCACTGAAGTGGAAATTCAGCCTTTCACATCAAATGTTCTGAAAACCAGGCAGCTTGCAACTGCCTGTGCATCCGGCCAGAAGCAAGGATGAAAACAGTTAATTGCTTTCTGACGTCTGAGTTGAACTGAGGATACAATAAAAGCATAGGGCATCTGGAAATAATGCTCCGTTTAAGAAATCTGGGAGGTAAGTGCCCACTTCACTGTACAGGCATGGGATCCCTTGCTCTGCAGCTTTCCCGTAAAAAATAATGTAAGCATCATTTAGGTTAGATGATATTAACCTCAAATTTCATTGCCCATGCAAACAAGACAATCTAAGTGCACTAACATATATACTTACCCTTTTTATCAAAACATAAATGCTTCTCTCTGCAGGGCTTTTAAGCAAATTACAAGCCAAAATAAACATAAAGTGCAAAATGAGCTACTCGGTTGTAAAGGTCTTGTGTTTTTTATACAATTTGTGAAGCTTTTTATGCTTTGTTATGTTTTTCAATGTAAACTATAAAATGTTCTGGTGTGTTCATTTACTGCATTTTTTTCAGCAGAAGTTTGTCATTTTGTGACAGAAGATCTGAAATGTCAAAGGAAATGCTGGTTTACTAAAGTGAATGATGGACTCATTGTTTTGGAACAAGTTTGGATTTTGTTCACTTTTTTCTTGTGCCTCCAAAAGTGAGAGGAGACAAATTATGGAAAATAAAAATTAGAGCCAGGGGAGGAAATAATGGCAGTGCATAACAACTGAAGATCTGTCCCTCTCCATAGTTGTGCGAATTCACAGTCATAAAATTTGCCACAAGCTCAAAGATTGCTTTTTCTTTCTTGTGATCAGGGAGTACTACCTTCTCCTACTGATGTCAGTTGAAAAAAGAAGACAGGTTAAGTGCAACATATATGCAAATTATTACTATTTACAAACAGGCTGGGTGGGTGAGTAGCTGATTAACTAAGGGGCAGGACTGTGTTCCAGAGCAGGCTGGAGAAATGGGCTGACAGGAACCTCATGAAGTTCAGCAAAGCCAAGTGCAAAGTCCTACACCTAGGCTTCCCGTAATACCAGGACAGTCAGGAGTCCTAGTAGGTAGAAGATAACTTTTCAGAGAAGGCCTGCTAAGCCTGGCAAACACTAAGCTGCATGTGAGTCATAAATGTGCCCAGACATAAAGGCCAACTACATCCTGGGCTGTGTTAGCAATATCACAGTCAATAAGTCAAGGGAATTTATTCTGTTTGCTGATCATCTCTGGGGCCTCTTCTGGCGCAGTTTGTCCAGTTTGGGCTCCCCACTACAAGAGAGATGTGGACAAGCTTAAGAATCCACAGAACACTAAGTGATGGGAGCTGGAGCATATGTCAAAAATATGAATGTAAAAGACTGGGCTTACTTAGCCTGAAAAAATAATATGAAGTGGGTCTTTAACTACCAACTTCCACTATGTAGAGAGGAACTGCAGAGGAGATGGGACCAGACTTTTCTCAGGTGCACCACAAAAAACAAATTGTCACAAAAATTCTGACTGAACATAAGGAAAACACTGTTCATGGTGAGGAGTGTCAAATACTAGAATATCCTACCAAGAGATTTTGTGTGATAACCATCTTTGCATATTTTTCCAAACTGGACTGGAGAAGACTGAGCAACCTTATCTAGCTTTGTCATCAGTACTCTTTTGAGCTGGGTGTGCACTAGAGACCTCCAGAACTGTCTTCTAACCTAAATTGTTCTCTGATTTCATGTGAAGTTTATAATATTGCTCAGCTTCATAAATAATTCTACAGACGAAGATATTCCTATAATTTTTATAAAAGGCTAACCATACAAGAGGACATTTTGTTTAGAAAAAATAATATTCAGCTAGAAAGGGGCTCAAACTCACATGCAGTGTTTTTTCCTTCTTTTTAATTACTTTACACCTCTACTTCAGGATCACATTACTAGTGCAAAGCAATATATGTAACACCAAACTATCCTGTTTTGAAAGTGGTTAGGAAAAACTCAAAGGACTTACCTCAGAAGCTCTTTCAAATATAATTTAGAAGCTTTTCTCGAGTGAAATTTCAGCATATGGGAAACTCTTTGCTATAGTTTCTATTCCTTGTTTCATTGACCTTTTCCTGGTGAATATGAAAAGTGAGGTGCTGTAGGTCTTCCTTCCTGTACCCCTTCTGTAACCCATCACAGGTGTGACAGGAATGGAAAGCCCCACACTGACATGGCCCAGCTGCATAACCTTGGCTCAGACTTCTGAAGAATTAGCTCAGTTTGAGAAGGAGCTGTGAAAAGGTCTGCAGAACAGAGATAAGGAAGATAAAATTGCCAACAAGAGTTCTGCAACAGAATCATTAGTAGTTCAAAGACTGAAGGAAAGCACTGTCATAGAAGGGTATAAAATCCTAAAGGAAAAGACAAGGTGATGCTGGAGGATAACTCAGAAACAGCATCTATACCGTGCAGCAAAGCACTTCAATACTTTTCCTGACTAATGCCTGCCTGGCCTACACACAACCTTTGGGTGTCTTATTGGGGTGGAGAGTATAACAAGCCACGTGGCTTGTAAAACGGAGGCTACCTTTTGTGTGTGTTGGCTAAGACATACCTGTCTTACCCTTTGAAGCTGCTTTAACCTGCTTGCACAGTCTCTGCACAGCACTAAACAGGCTGGAACAAGGGGCCCAAAGATGCACCATCACAGGAGTAAAGATTTGAACTTTGCAGCAATGTTTGCCTTTGAATTTAGGGCTTGGAAAAAAGAACCTTTCAATGTGTTGTCTTATTAGTCAACTCGATGCAAAAGAACATGGGTTGTGTGGACAAAGCCCTTAGGAGTTTTCATGGTATTGTCACTGACAGCTCTCTATGTAGTGACTATGCCTAGGTGTTTTGTAATTAATGTCATTCCCAAATAGGCAATTGAAGACTAGCATTTCTCAAGGGTTTTCATTGCACAGCCACTCTGTTTTTTACTAACTTTGAGCACTGAGCCTTGAAACCAAGAGCAGCATCATGGTTTTAGGCAATTTATGTGTAGCTGATTGCAGTTTTAAAATTATTACTTTTAAGCAGACAGACCCGCATTCATTTTATAATAGTGGAACTCTTGGAACTTGGAAATATTTATGAGAAAGACATAGTAGCAATGTTATTTCAATTATCTGAAAATGAAAATGCACCAGCATCTACTGTCTGCTACCAGAAACCACCACACTCCGTGCCAAGGGCAGTATGTCATCCTCCAGAGAAACCACTTTCTATACCTCCTACCAAATTCATTTTATGCATCTGCCAGGCGCTTGTTCTCTGTTAAGAAAACAGCATTACAGAGTCCTGGATGTTAGCTCTTTTACTCTATCTTACTTAACTTTCAATATTTTTGGCTTCCATACCCATTAGAGCTGTTGCTCTCAAGCCTCTAGACAAGGAATTCGCTTGAGAATTTTGTTCCACAAAGCTCAGACAGGTTAAGGTGAGGATGCTTCTGACTTGTTAAAAAATTCTCCTGCCAATATTTCCCTTCTTCAGTGTACCCTCAGATGGCCAACATGATGGAGGCTTCACTAAAGCTGACCTGACATTAGTTACAGTTAAAGTCTTGGCTGACCAAGCAGCTGGGACTGTCACATAGTGGAGGGAGACACCTTTGCATGACAGAAGATGGTGGTCATGAAAGTATCACAGGCTCAGCAAGCCCTAAAAAGAATTATTCTGGCTCCAAATCTCCTGAAAGAAGATACACTTCCACATCCATCAACCATAGCTGTTGGCATATTTTCTATACACCTAATACTTCTCCCTTCTCTGCATCAGTGTGTTGCCCATGGGGGGGATCTAAGCACAAACCTAAATTCCTTAGTTGAAGTTGTCAAGCATGTTTCTTATCAATGATTTATAGAGCCAAGTATCATTATTGCTCTAAAAGCGCGAAGGGAAGAAACTGAGCAATTAAGGGAGCTTGTAAAACCCTGTCAAGCTGCTGAGTGGTCTATTTATTTTCCTATTGATCTTGCCTTTCTTTCTTTGAGGAGTAACGACTGTCTAATCAAATTCCTCTAGTTCCCCACTGTCGCACTGTGTCTTAACCTTTGCAATGCTAAGGTTCTCAGATTTGCAATTTTGCAGTCTGTCTTTTGCTCCGTAGTCTTTCACCTAAAGTCCTATGGCAGTGCTTTTCCTTTGTTCTCCTGCTGTTATCCTTGTGTTATTATTCTTGCTGTTCTCTCTTGCGCCTCTAAACTCAGATATCAGATTTCTCACAGGAGATGATTGCCCTGTCATGACAATTGACCTTTCTTCCCTGCTTTTCCCTGTACTGTGTTGTTTAAAATTTAGTTTACACTAAAGCAAAAGCAAGACTTAGGGAATGGCATAGCCCATAATAGTAATTTATTATAGACCATAGCAGGGGTTTGGAACTAGATGATCTTTTAGGTCCAACTTAAACCATTCTATGATTCTATATACCTGATAAGTACTGTAAGTAGTCCATAATATACATGGACAGTGCTTAACCAATGACTTCCCCTGCTGTGAAGACTTTTCAGAAACTGGCCTGAAGCCAGAGTTCATATAATAGGCTACTAAATGAATGGCTACTTTAAAATTACTTGACATATGTTGCTGGCATTTCTAAATTTTAAGGAAGCTACAGGGTATTGTGAAGCACTTGAGACAGGAAGGGTGTTTTCCCATGGGCGAGGTCAACAACAAATGTCACAGGCATTGAATGTGACCGTAATTTTTTAAGTGTCACCACAGAGATAGGATGCCAGTCTAAGCATCACTGACTACCTATTTACCTATTCGTCTTAGGTTGAAAGTATTATTGTACTTTTATGTCCTTGGATTTACAAACGCTGAAAAAGTTCAGAGCATCTGAAACCCGAAATTCTTTCTGCAGTCATAATTTTTAGCATAAGTAGCACCTTATTGTTACCTCATGAGCTGGCTGCAAGGATTCAGGTGACTGAGATGTTGCAGCTCGCTCAGACATCTACCTGTCTCTGCTGTGAGAAACAACCGAGCACACAAACCTCTGCTCTCCCAGGACAGCTGCTCTCAGTCAGCCACATGGGATACTTACTAATACTATATATATAATACAGAGGGATCATTGGGATAAAAAATGAACCCTGCTGAGCACATTTTGTCGCAGCAGATAAATCAAGAGCAGGTTGGATGAGAGTGCTAACCTAGTTACTTGTAGTTCTTAAAAATGTTCCAGGCCAGTTGATGAGACCAATGTCAGAGTGACCAGCTCAGCACTGCAGCATGCAAAGCCCTGCCTCTGGGCTCCTGTGGCTGAGCCAAATGCATTTTCAGGAAGACTGTAGTTTACAGACCTGAAGGTACAGAGAAGAGCCTGTCACAAACTGAAATAAGTCTCACTGAGAGTCAGGCAGAGGGGAAGGTGGATGGGGATCAGAGTGTCCATCCAGCCTTTCCCTGGGTCAGATCAGCCAAGATGGTGTCATTCCTGACAAATATGTTTCTAACACCATGAATCATGTTTTGATACATTAGTATTTTCTAAACTATTTTAATATATATAATTTAGAAAGGAGTGACTTAATTCCACCTCAGTACATCCAGCAGAAAAAGGAGAAATATCTGAGTATCTGTAGATAATTTGGGTTTGCATTTGAAAAGTGATGTCTCATAGGTGGTTAAAAGTGCTTGGCTGGCAGCATGTTATATGATGTCAAGCCACAGACTGATGCCAGGCAGGAGGAGGTTTAAAAAACTAAATAAAAAAGATTTAAGTGTCAGTATAAAAGATGTAAATAAATCTCTCCTTGTTAATAGATAAAATAAAAATAATAATTTTTTTTTTAAATTAAGAAATTAAAAAACCTCTAATGCAAACCCTTTGACTTACACTGAAGTAAATGGATCTGATTGACCTGCAAATATTATTTTTTTCTACATAACGTTTTCTTTTTTTTTTGGGGGGAAGGGGGTAGGCATATCTCTAAATGTAATTTAAAAGCATTAATAAATAAATAAATAAATAAATTTTTATCTTCTTTAAGTCTCAGNAAGGGGGCAGGCATATCTCTAAATGTAATTTAAAAGCATTAATAAATAAATAAATAAATAAATAGTTTTTAATCTTCTTTAAGTCTCAGACTTTTCTTAATTTGTTACACAGTCACCAGAATGAAACATCTATCATTTGTCCAGTTAAATTCAAATAAATGCAAAACTTATATTCTGGGAAAAGAATAGCCCAGAACAGTCAACTCTTCCTCTACATTGATATCTATGATGAAGAGAGTTTGTACCAGAAGTCTTGTTTGCTTTCCTGAATTTTTCATTAATTGAAGCCTTATTTTCTTACAGTCATCCCTGGTTCAAGACAAGTACGCTGCCATAGCCAAATATTTTTGCAAATTCTACATAATGAGACAGAACAAACCCAAAAAACTTTATTTTTGTATGCATGAGTATATTAAATGATAAACGCCCTGTTGCAATATTCAGAATTATCACTCACCACACAAAATGGGCCAGATTCTCTGATCTGGTATCATCGCTTTGCACTACACTGCAAACATAATCCAGACCTAAATCCTTGTTAGTTGACATGGTGAGGATAATCCTGTTGCACAGATAATCCTTTTGGACACAGACAAAGCCTTGGAGTTCTCCTGGGACTTCTTCCTTTGCCATGAGTAGGGCAAGGAAAAAGGGGTGTTGCTAAACGACAAGAAAAATAATTAGTGCCTTACCACGTCACATCATGTAAACTCTTACGACAGCTTTATCCTACCTGTAATAGGACTGACAGAAGGACTTCCCCTATATCTAGCAATATATGTGCAAGGAGGTAGAGAAGACTGAGCTAGATAGAGTAAGGCTTCTCAACTAATTATTTTCACTGTTTGGGGGTGTATCATCATATTTTACCCTATTCTGAGTCTCTCCTGAATCCCTACAGTCTCCAAGGTAATACTATGGTAATACTTACACTAAAAATGTAGTCTACAGTAAGTACTTCTGATTTATGATGCTCTGAACTTTTTCAGTATTTGTAAACTCCAGGTCATAAATGTGCATCATGGGATACTAAGAGATAAAATAAAGACATCTATCAAAAAAGACTGTGTATTCAACAAGTGTGTGTTTTGCCAGCACATATTCAGAGCGCTGTAACAGTGACCAAGAAATGGCAGCCAAAAAGTACTAGGTACAATATATTGAATTTTAAAGGAAAAGACAGGGTAAGGAGATAATCACCAAAACCCAAGGCAGTATCCCTATACCTAGTTAGAATACAGCCACATCTGGCGGCCAGGAACGAGTGACACTCCTCAGGGATCGGGACTGGGACCAGTGCTATTTAAGATCTTTGTTGGTGACACGAACTGTGGAATAGAGCTCACCCTCAACAAGTTTGCTGATGACACCAAGCTTGGTAGTGCAGTGGACGCACTGGAGGGAAAGGATGCCATCCAGAGGGACCTGGACAGACCTGAGAGGTGGGCTTGTGGTTCACATGAAGTTCAACCAAGCCAAGTGCAGGGTCCTTCACCTGGGACTTGTCAATCTCAAACACAAATACGGATTGGGTGGAGAATGTCTGTAGAGCAGCCCTGAGGAGAAGGCTTGGGAGTGCTCATGGATGAGAACCTCTACATGAGCTGGCAGTGCGCACTGGCAGCCCAGAAAGCCAATCCCTTCCTGGGCTGCACCAAAAGAAGCATGGCCAGCAGATTGCAAGAAGTGATTCTACCCCTCTACTTTGTGCTCACAAGACCCCATCTGGAGTATTGTGTCCACCTCTGGAGTCCACAACATAGAAAGGACATGGAACTGTTGGAACGGGTCCAGCAGAGGGCCACGAAGGTGATCCAAGGGCTGGAGCACTACTGACTGAGGGAGCTGGGGTTGTTCAGTCTGGAGAAGAGAAGGCTCTGGGGAGACCTTATAGCAGCCTTCCAATATCTTAAGGGAGCCTACAGGAGAGCTGGAGAGGGACTCTTTGTCAGGAAGTGTAGTGACAGGACAAGGGGTGATGGCTTTAAATTGAAAGAAGGGAGATTTAGATTAGATATAAGGAAGAAATTTTTTGCTGTGAGGGTGGTGAGGAACAGGTTGCCCAGAGAAGCTGTGGATGCTCCATCCCTGGAAGTGTTTAAGGCCAGGCTGGATGGGGCTTTGAGCAAAATGGTCTAGTGGGAGGTGTCCCTGCCCATGGCAGGGGAATTGGAACATTATGACCTTTAAGGTCCCTTCGAACTCTAACCATTCTATGATTCTATGGAAAGGAAGGGTGGTCCAGGCTGGGTTGGCAGTACCTCACATCCTGCTCCCTGTCAGTGGGGCTGGGATGAGCTCATCACAAAAGCCCCCAGAAAACAGCCCCCTCTCTTCTAAAAACGGAGGCAGTGTGCTGCTGCTGAGCTGCTATCTCAGGAATATTAGAGGTCAATCCTGTCTTTACCTCTCTTATTATGCAAGATGATGCCAGGCTTTTGGAAAGGTTTATTAGCAGGGAAATAATGAGTCAAAGATGGAAACTGGGTTCCTGGGTTGCAAATTCCTCTGATTTTTCTTTTTGGAGGTGGGTGAACTTGTGGATAGGAAACCAGAATGGTGTTAGAAGAGTCCAGCTATCCCAACGGACTCTCTGTGAGCTCAAGTAAGTCACCTAGTCTGTCTGTTTGCCAATTCTTTTATCTATAATGCAGCAAGAGCAATCCTTTGTTTGCCACATCCTGTGAGCATGCATTGCTCCATTTTTGGAAACAAAGACCCTCCCAACTGTGAGCCACACTATACACAAAGACATTTTGGTTTTATTTATTGATATCCAAAGAATAGCAATAACAACAACTGACTGGATACCCTGGGATGAGTTTTAAAGCAGTCCAGACCCATTTTTCAGTTTAGGTTGTAATATGATCCCATCATAAATTGACATATAATTCTCCCTATCATGGAAGAACAAAAATAAAATTGAAAAGATAGGCATAATCCAAAAGATCCTTGTAGGTCAAGGACACCAGTAGTATGGAGAATTCTTTAGGTGTTCATGGCAACTGAAATTTACAGAGAGCAGCTGACAGGTACGCCTGTGGCCTCCTTGACTATATGGAAAATCTTATCAACCTATAGGCACACAAGATCTCTTCACAGTTGTATAAAACATGTGAGGTTGTTCTCTTAAAATACAACTGAATAATGTTGACATGGATCTTGGCTTCTGCTAACACTAATCAAAGCTTTGCATTCAGTGACCCATATAAGTACTTTCTGCACATATACAGGCAACATATGCTCCGGGCATATAACATTGCTAAGCTTATCCTCCTATTTTAGGAGATATTAAAAGCAGTGTGCATGGGTGTTGCTGCTCAGAGAGCCCATGCAAAGGCAGCAGCGATGCTCCTGAGTGTAAAGTGTCTGAGCACTGCTGTCAGTAGGCATGTCACTAGTGAGGTCTATGCAGAGCTCTGCAAAAAAACCCTTTAAGCAACCTGCCTGTTGTGTGGGAGCCCTGTTGTAAGGATAATGTCATTCAATAACTTATTTTTTAAGCATTAAAACTACTCCTCCTTTTCTCATGCAACTACAGTTCAAAGCAGTTGAACTAAAAAGTAGTTTTAAATAAAGTTGAAAGTACCTCAGCCAGTATTTTCAGAGGCTATGGCAATATGTCTGAGCTGCTGTATGCATTACAGTGAATGGCTGAGCTGAAAAAAATCTGAAGAACTGTTATATGAAGCCCATATACTACATGATCCATGCTGACAGGCAAAATCCAGCTACACTTTGTGCCTGCATCAAGTACCTGTTTAGGAAAGCCCAGCACAGTACACATTACAAAATCTTTGCTGGTGCTGCATCGCTCCAGTTGTCAGAGAGATATTTTTTTTTTCTGCTTACATGAGGAATTTGCTGCCCTGTGCTACCACCTCATTTTCTTTAGACACTTATAGAGCTTCATAAGGTCAGTATGCCTGTGACATTTGAAGAACTTCTGCTCATGTGTTTATTTCCTAGATAGATACCTGCAAGTAAAATAGTGAGACTGAAATACCTCTTTACCTCTACAGCAATGCGTAGGAGTGATCTTGGCAATATGTTCTCCATTTTCACATGAGTAAGTACATGTTATCAGATAAAACAGGGAGATTACTAAGGTATGTAATTTGTTTGAAAAACATTCAGCTTTGGGAAAAAAAAAAAAGAAAAAGAAAAATCAATGTTTTGTTTTTGCATTTCTGAAACTAAGACTGAGGTTCTATTGCCTTAGTGTAGGTACCTGGAGTCATCTGCAAACAGCTTGAATACTCCACTTGACCCCCACAGAGCAGCCTGGAACTTATCTCCCAGCTCTGTGTAAATAGTTCAGCTACCCTAAGACAGATGAAACAGCATTAGACACATTTATACATCTGCATCCCACCATCAACATTCTGCTTTTAAGGACTTTGATGCCATATGCAAAAATAAGGGAAATGAGGTGTCACTGTCACTTTCTCCCTCCCTGACACCCTCCAAATCCAGCTTGGTGAGTCAGGCACTGGCCAGACAGATCCAGATTCAAATTCTGCATTCTGCCAGATTCAGAACTGAGATTGCAAACCTCCCAAAAGGCACCTAAGCTGTCAGGTATCTCCTGTTATACTTTATGTAAAATGAATACTCATACCAACAGGGATTCAAAGATACATTTTGCAGCAAGGTCCTTAATAGAATTACCACCGAGATTGTCTTCCTTTTTTTCTAGCTTGAAGAATATTTAGTAATGTGAAGTGTAACAGCTATAAGTGAAGAGCCTTGTCCCGGAAGAATTTCTTAGTGTTTGCAAATGTTTCATTTTAGGGGCCAAATCAGAATTTCAAACAGTTGTGCAGCTCAGATGTTATTATTCTCTCAACTTATTGTGGTCTGCTAAGGCTGATTGTGGGCACACAACATATGAAAAACATTCAGTGTGGAGCTCTTCTGCAAAGAAGTGCACTCAGCATCACCATAAAATTATGAGTGTGTTAGGAAAGACAAGAGTTTTTTGTGTCTAAATATTTATTCAGTTTTCAGCATTCAGCATTCTGTAGCAAAAGAAAAGTCAACAAACCCTTCTGTTCTTTTCGATGTCCTTTTCTGAATGAGACTTTTTGATTACAATTTTTTGGCACAGTTGGCCTTACTTCCCACAGCCAATGGAAGACGTCACCCTGAAGAAATATATGACTATATTCAATGGGATTAGCATAGTCTGCATTCATCTTTAAAAAAGCTACAGCCTGGGCTAGCTTGACAATGGATGTTCAAGGGCTTGTGGACTACATTTAATACCCATGTCACAGCTATCAACTTTAATAGACTAAGGTCTTCCAGGTTTCTCTGAGTGATTCTGTGTTGGTGTTTCACCAGAATTAGACTGTTGTGCTTTGTTTCACATCACTGAAGTGTCACCAGAGTGTACTCTTGGATTAAAGTAAACCAGAAGATGCATTCCAGGAGCACACCTAAAGCACTCCAGCTCCTAACTGGTACATAGTCCACCAGAGCAAGCAAGACCTCGTTCAAAATAAACTCCACTGAAAGGCATATCTCAGGTCTTCACTAACATCTGCTTTGGTCTGCAGACCTGCCTCTACTCATTTGTTGTGTGTACAGTGTAACAGACTCTGCATCTTACCTGTGAAACTGCACATTACCTTGGAGGGAGCAGTTACAGTGGCAAGGTCAGGGAAGATGAATGTTCAGGCAGAGGACACTTGGTGTCACAGGGTGGGAAGAGATGGCAGCTCCCCAGAAACCCTCGGAGGAATGGCAGAACCCCTCATGCACAGGGTGAGTGTTTTCTTACCTACAAAATCTTGCTGTGCATCCAAGATACCTCTACGCACAGCTGGGTGAGGAGCTGGCTGCTCCTCACAGGACTCAAGGGAGCCCAAGAGATTGGAGAGGCACTGACTTCCTCACTAGAAGAGACATGGACAACTTTAAGAGCAGTAGGAAATGCTGGTAGACATGGTGTCTGGGGTCAGGGTGCAGCTCCTTGTGCCAACTCTACCCATTGCAAGCATTCAGCACACCAGACAGGGCTTCCTGAGGTTACATGGGTTTGGATTGGATGGGATGAATGGCTGCAGTATCTAGTCAAAGGCTCTGCAAAGGCTGCTCAGAGCAGAATCACCCCTGGAAGTTCTGGAAGACAAAGTTGGATGGTTTGGAAGGGCCCTGCTGATATCTTGCCTGGATAGCATGTTTTAGCTTCCCAGCCTTCCCACCGGCCTGCAGACCATCCAGCCCAGCAGCTCTGTGCCACCCCTGTGGCTGTCACCAGGCACTGCTCTTCTGAGTCGTCATCTAGCCCCTGACTCCCATGTCTATGCACTTCACTACTTAAGAAGCCTACGTCTCCGACCTATTGCTTCCAAACCACATAAAAGGGGCAGATATTCTGTTTTGGGGCAAGTCTCAATACTTTTTTTCTGTTTCAAACCACGTTTCAGCTTTACAGACTGCCATTTTCTCTGACGAGTTACTGCAGCTGTTGCCAAAGCCAAGCCAAAGACCTTCATGCCCTTACAAACCCAGATTTCCATCTTCTGCATTTCTTCTGCACTTCTTCTTTCATGATGCAGAAGGGGAAAAACGAGTGGTTGGTTTTGACACAGATGCCATGTCCTACATGAAGGATTTTTATCTCAGGACATTTCTAGGAAATGATGGTGTCATGATTTCAGACATTACTGATGGTGATATAACTATGGTATATATTGAGAATGCTGGAAGTAGGTCTAATGCTGAGCAGGTATCAAGAGACAAAGAAAAAAATGAAAATAGCTGTCTAAAACTCCATAATGTTTTATGTAAAGAAAGGATCTACTTTGAGGAGCAAACTGGAGATAAAGAGCGGAGATATAAATGGAAGTGTGAAAGTCTAAAAGCACATCACCCTCACGTTTTGGTGATTCTTTATGATAATACATTGTTATAGAAAATTCTTCTGAGATTTTTGAATTTATAAAGGCAGTGAGCAATAAGATTCTGAGTCTGCTTCAGAGCAGGTAGGAAGTTAGTCTTCATGCTTTTTACATGTTGTGCTTTTCATGCAGATGGTTCTGGTAGTTTGCTTAGTGACATGGTTTAGTGATGGTTTTTTATTAGAGTTGTTGATGGTTGGACTCAATGATCTTAAAGTTCCCTTCCAACTTAGACAATTCTATGACTCTTTCTAAATAGCTGCAAATTCCTTAATTTGGGCCTAGATTGAAAAACAGGCTCTGATTCCTTTTGATACACAAACGTGTGGCAGCAGGTATGGATGGACTGACAGCCACACCAGCCAAGAACAGCCTCATCCATCCTTCCTGCACCACCCCTTCTGTTATCACTGCCCATCATGGTGCTGTCACCCCTGCAGGGTGCACCTTGGAACGTAGTCAGGTGCAGGTGCATCCACTGACGCTGAATTAAATTCTGACTTTTGGAGACACACGTGCACAGCGGTAAAATCAACTTTTTAAATCAATCTGTTCTGCATGTAGTCTCTTGCATGGGTTTCATGCTGAAGTAGGAGGCAAACTCCTTTTAAAACACTTCCCCTGTTTGCTGCCTTCATTTAAGGGCAAAGGAACAAAGCAGGAGAGCATAATATGTGGCAAAATTAAACTACTTTTCTAGTTTTCTCTTTATTCCTCCATAAGTGGGGATAGTGCCTGCAGCTTCTCAGATAAGGAAAATCATGTATTTATTTTATTGTGTAGTATACATTAACTTTGAGAAAATGTCCTCATCTTTACTGGCAATGGAGAAAATCAGATCTCTTTATTGCTTCTGTTTGTAATGGCTCCTTTTATCAGCTGAAAGAGACATACCCATCTACTACGCATCTTTTTTTAATCCTGATGTTAGCTGTCAGCAAGATAGCAACCGCTCATTGATGGGCAGATTTAGGTGTAGAAGAAATCTTTATTTAGATATAGGGAAGCCTCAAAGTAGGAGGACAGCAGATAACTATCCAAATACTTTAGCTAAATAGAAGACTTTTGAAATAGCAGGCATCCAATATTTTTAGCTGTCAGTGAGAATTCGGTAGGCTGAAAAATGTGCCCAGTAACAAATTTCTTCTATAAACAAAAGAGCAATCTTGCAGGGAGACATTGTGGAATTGAAAAAAGTTATGTCTAATCACATTTTTCTGTTCTTCGGGGAAATTGCAGCAGACACCTATGGAAAAACCTACAAAAATAGATATGTATCCTAATTACAGATTATTTCAGCCCAGACCAGGAAAGTTCTACACTTTTTTTCTTTTCTTTTCTTTTCTTTTTTTTTAATGTATACATTAATTAATTAACAAACAAAAGGAAAGGACTAAGCATCAAAATCACTTGGCTCTTTCTAATCAGTCTCTGGCTGCATGGTGCCAATTGCCTGGCGTTAGCTGCAATCTGCCACTGACAGATGCATTCAGGGCTGGAAGCTGTTACTTAACCTAGAGGCAGTGACAGTGTTTGGATAATTCTGATGTTATCCTGAGAGGATTAGGATACAAACACAAATTTAAACTATCTTTTCCAATGCGTATTTGAAAGATGATGTGCATTTGCAGGGGACCGGCTGTCACAAAACTAATTTGGCCTATGTTTTTATTTGAACATATGTGGTTTCTCAAAGGAAGTGGGTTGTAGGCAGAGATGAAAGCAATACAGTGTCTCTGATCTCTGGGATGTCTCTTCCAAATGAGATCACCTTCACTGCACATTTTCCTTTTCTAGTATCAAGCTGGAGAAATTTAGGAAACTACAAACACAGTCTATTATTTTCAGAGTTTCAAAAAATTAGACTAGATACTAATTCATTTATTTTTCTTCAACACATAATGCATGTCATAGAAATAACTTGGAGCTTTGTTGTTTTCTGGCTAATATTATTTCCTAAGAACTGAAGTAAACTGTATTTTCTGAAAACAGACACAATGATACCACCAAAAAGCTTCTGTTTCTTCCTCAAATCCACCACAACACAAAATGCATCTGGAAGTCTTTTGAACTCCTTTTATTGTTCCCAAGAAAAATAGCATTTCAAGGAAGCTATACTTTAGTAAGAACATCACCACTTTTCAGAGGTCAAATGTAAAAGCTAGACTTGTATTTTTATACGCAGTGCATCATGAAATCCTTATACACTGAAAGAGTGAATCTAAGATCAAGTTTTTCCACACTGGAAAAGTCAAAAGACTTACTGCTGCTCTTATTAGAGATATGACAAAATTGTCAGTATCTATTTCATCTTCTGCTTGTTGGTACATTTTAATAAGAAACACCACAGTAAGATCCACCTTTCAAATGGCAAATTGGGATGGAAAATATCACCTCTGTTGCTATGTTGGCATTTCAGTAGATTTACTAATTGTTAAGTGCGTGATTCATTACATTTAGCAAATATATTGTGACAGCTTCATGCACCTTATCTTCCCAAACTGTTAAGAGTGAGGGGGGAATTGCTCTTTTAAAAAGAAGGCAAGGAAAAAAGATATGGTATTAAACCTCTCTGATAAAGTTGCTTACCCCTTAGTGATTTGTTATTTAAAAAATAATATTTTTAATGTATACATATATAGCATACTTCAGACGTTAAATAACACCAAGCATTTCCATACTTCCAGATTGTGGACAAAGGTTTTGGAAAACAGGGAGCTTACTAGAATGGTAGTTTTTTCTGGTGTGGTGGTACAGACCTACCTATGTTGCTTTCAATTTTATTTTAATAAGTTATTTTCCAAATAAAACAAAGAGACAGCATTTGTCACGAGCATTTGCTGTAAAACACAGATTTGCTAAAAAGAGAGGTATTAGCAAACAGCATCTAAACTACATGCTATTCCTCCAAGTCAAGTCATCATTAGGCACCACTTGCCAATAGAAAAAAAAATGTTCTTAAGGGTGTGTGGAAACACAAACAGCAGCTTGAGCGTAAAGAGCTTGTAAGTATTTACTGAGCTTTGAAAATGCTCTGATTTTACTACTACTTGTTCTGTCTTGAAATGTTTTTTCTCTACGTTAGGCATAAATACTGATTATATAGTTCCACTGAGGACTGTAACTACAGAAAGCCAAGCTGGAAGTGCAATAGGATTTGGGGCTTAGGCTTACATGTGTTTAAATGAATTATGAAAACAGCTAGTTTTTTCCTTCCTCAGCACTCTCTATTTCCAGCTGAAATAAACTGTTATTTTTGCATCTTATGGTAAGGTTGTTTTCATAGCTTTTGAATTGCTTGTCCTTGGAGTCTGCTGCAATTTTTTAATAACAATTCACATTAAAAACTTGTTATATTGTCTCTCTACAACACTCTTGCGGCTATCCAGTCTTCATGCATTATGCCACAGAAAAACAATGGAAGATATAAGTGTGAAAATAACAACATTTTAAAAAACAATCTATATTCTTATCCCTTTTATTCTTATTCAAGTTGCTGTATTTCTAAGTTGGACAGTTTCAAGTTTCTCTCTGCAATGATACAAATTAGAAAATGAGAACCAAGATTCTGGGGCTTTGAGACAAAGACCAAATGTCAGGAAAGTTAGCAACACCATTACTGACAAGGACACAAGAAGAGGTGGACATGGAGGATCTTTTTCTTTGTGAGGATGACCTCTGAATTTCCGGGGAATTTTTAAAGCCTGCATAGAACCCATCAAAGTTGATAGGCTCCTGTTCAGACAGGAGCCTTCAGCCTTATAGGTCATTTCCAGAATCAGTTCTGTACTGTCAGTTTGAGTCTGTAGAAAACTACAGGACGAATATTTCTCCTGGTACACCGAGATTAAACCATGAACCATAAAACACTAAACTTTGTTATTGCAATGATGACTTTTAGAAAGTCAGCATTACAATACTTTTGTATATAGTACAGCATTACAACTTTTTTACATATAAACCATTTAGCTAGTCTGTCGTAAATTTTGGCTCGTGGCACTGCCTGAAGAGAAAAATCTACACTTTCAAAAAGTCCAGTTGGCAGAGGAAGAGTTGCAAAGTTAAAGGTGTTGTTATAGTAGGAATATATTTATTGTTATGTTCTGCGATAAAAGGTTAACTGCAAATCCACAAAAGAGCACAGTGGGGAAGTCCAAATAACACCCTTTTCCAGCTGCTCCCAGGCTCATCACAGGAGCCATCAGCCCATCAAAGGCCCATCTCCACAAGCCCAGAGGAGCACAGAAACACAAAGGAAAGTGGAAACCCAAATTAAGGACTCAGAGGAAAGCACACTCTCTCCATACGCTTTTCAGGGCTGCCTAGGGAAGGGTCTCATCCTCACACTCAAGAGAAAAATCCATCAGGGGGAGCCAACATCAACGTATCTTTTGGATTGAGGGAGGTTGCTGTCTAGGGGTGTGGGACACATGATGGGATGCAAGAGAAGAGCATTTGGGGATTGCATAAGACTAACAGAAAGGAATAAAAAGTAAAGGAAGGGATGGATTTAGGGGATTTGAGAAGGAACAAGTGTGGAATAATAGAGGAGTAAGAGATAAAAGAAACTGGTCACCTCTAAGTTGGCTGGTTGCTACCCTTGTTCAGCCATGCCCTCTGTGTGTATGGAGGTCAAAGCTTAGCATCTGGGGTGAGTGTGGGCGCGTGAGTAAGCACGTCATGTCTTGTGAGGATCAAGATCAACTAGCCAGTGAGAAGAATGCCTTGGAGCAATGGCAAGATCAGGGGTGTGTTGGACAGTGGGCATCTGGGTAGCCCCAGCCAGCAGAGCCAGAGGGACAGCAAGGTCTGCAGTCTGTAGGAATGAGTCTCATGTCTCTGTGGATGTGCACTGTGTAGGTCTGTACCAGCAACTGGAGCGTGACAGTGGCCTTGGAGACTGATATGTCCAGGAGCTAGAAAATTGAGAGACTTGAGATCCAGAGACTCAGTGCCTAAGCCCAGTTTCTGGAGGGATGTTCTTTGTAAATGTGCATATATAATCCTACTATTGTATCTCCATCCTGCTCAGCCAGAGAGGTAAGCAGGATGAGGCTTTTGGCAGTGTCTGTGCTCATGTGAGTGTCCTGTGTGTCTGTGATCTATGTCCCCGGCCATGTATATACATGTATGTATGGTGGTGTGTATATATGCCCTGTTCAAATTCAAGCCCATTCTCCCTTCCTTATTAAAGAGCCAAAAATTAGACTAATTCAAAACCGACACTAAAACTTAGTTGCCTGATTAGCTCCAGATGAAGTGTTTAATGTTCGTATGTGAAAATTAAGTATGATACCATTAAAAGGAAACTAATTGCAAGGTTTCAGAAGGACACCACCAGTCTTTGTACAAAACATATCAAAAATCTCAGTGGCATGTGCCTGGATTGCCTGAAGCCTTGGTGCAGCTCTCCCCTCCTTGTGTATGTCTGCTATGAGGTGACTGGGTGGCATTGCTAAGGTCCCTTGCTCTCCAGATCAAGTGTAAATTTCCCTGTGTAGCCAGCACATCCTGTCAAGTCTTTTTCAGTTCAAGCCCTGTAAGTCTGCTCTGCCTCTTGTTAGCTCAGATCACTGCAGAAATAAAACATAAAGGGATGTGCCTCTGCTGCCATAGTGTCTGCCAACATGTGGCCAAATGAAAGATTTTCCTAGGTTTGTCCCAGCAGCATCTGCTGGTTTCACTCCGTGTGCAGTGGAAGGCTTTGTTTGCCAAAAAGAAAAGGTAATAGAAGAAAGGGAGGACAGTAACTTCTAACTGCTTGTAGGTGAGGGAGGCCTGTGTTACAGCAGAAGTTTCTGCCAGTACTAAATTCTCTCTTAACAAACAGAAAAAATTCCATATTCTCTATTCAAGAGCTAGAAAAAGAAAAAGAAAACTTGCACAGGACTTCTCATTCATCTGTATAAAAATATATTAAGCATAGAATCATAGAATAGATTGGGTTGAAAGGGACCTTAAAGGGTCATTCAGTCCACGCCCCTCCCTGCAATGAGCAGGGACATCTTCAATTAGATTAAGTGGCTCAGAACCCCATCTGACCTGACCTTGAATGTTTCCAGGGCTAGGACATCTATCACCTCCCTGGGCAACCTGTTCCAGTGTCTCACTGCCTTCATTGTAAAACAGTTCATCCTCATATCTGGTCTAAATCTACCTTCTTTCAGCTTAAAAACATTACCCCTTGTCTTGTCACAACAGGTCCTGCTAAAAAGTCTGTCCCCACCTTTCTTATAAGCCTCCTTTAAGTACTGTAAGTAATTCCCCAGGCTGAACTGCAATTGTCTCAGGCTGTCCTCATAGGAGAGGTGCTCCAGCCCTCTGATCAACTTCGTGGCCCTTGGCTGAACCTGTTCCAACACATCCATGTCCTTTCTGTGCCGAGGACTCCAAAGCTGGACACAGTACTCCAGGTGGGATCTCACAAAAGCAGATTAGAGCACAGTAGCATACATCCTATTTTACAGATGCAGAAAATGTGGCAGTGCTTATGCAGTTCCCCCTAGTTGCAAATTGCTGTAAGCCAAACAGAAAAAAAAAGATGATGTGAAAAGAAAAAACTGCACAAAGAATTAACCACAGATCATTGCCCAAAAGTCTCTCTACAGTGCAAATATTTTTATTATTATTTTGATTCAGGCCAAATGCAGGCCCTACCTGATTACATGTATTATTTCACTGTTTCACATTCTTGATCACTGTTTCTGTTTTGATGTATTGTGATATTTTGATGTATTGATGTATTGTATTTTGATGGAAATTAAGACATTCATAATAATTGTTTTTCACAAGAATCCCTTGCAGTTATTTTAATTAAAATAGGATCCTTTTGTTATGAAAAAACGTAGAACGTGACATAATATGGTAGGCAACAGGCCAAGGCATGGAAAAGGCTGGTGGGAAAGCAGTAGTCCCAATATGTAATTACATTAATCTTGTTAATAAAGTCAATAAAATGGCATTTCTGTACAGTTGAGAGAAACTACAATTGTCTGTGTGCAACTTAAGGAAGCTTGAATTAGTAAAAACACACAAAAGGCAAACCCCTCACACATTTTTTCCTGTTGTCATCATTCAGTCCAAACATTATATAAACCTAAGTGAAGTTCTCAGATTCTGCATATTCTTTTCTGTTGAGTCACTGAGCCAATAAGCCAAAAAAAATCACTGCATTTGCAGAAGGCCCACCCTTGAAATGTTGGATAAGAAGAGTACTGTTTGTTCATGGAGCTGAACAGCAGCTGGAAATATCACTTCCAAAACTTTAGGGTCACAGTGATAACAACCTATTGGCTTAGGGGAAAGAGCCCAGGGGAGTATTAAAACTTGCATACTTCAGATCTTAATGTACACCTTACCATTTGAATAAGTCTTCAACTGATTCAGTGATTTTTTTAGCACTTTCAAAATTTTAAGTGAGTTTGGCTCCGCTTTTAACCACCTGCTAGTGTGACAGAATCTGTTGTTTCATCTGCAATAGTGCATGTAAATTCCCAGGATTCTGAGAAATGCCACTTGTCATTTCAAAAGCCATGATTTCCAGCATGAGTTTGTCTCCACTCTTTTTCAACAACTTTGAAATATCAAGATCATAATCAGCTCAGAAATAAAAGCAGCTGAATAAATTTGTAACTAATCTTTCTAGTTATTTTGGGTTTATTGCTTGTAATGCTCTTCGGTTGAAACCCTGTTCAGCAAGATATCATCAGTTACTTAGCTTTTACAATAGGATCAGGCTTCTTTCCTCAGGAGGCTATCGGAAATTTAGGATGCTCTTTGTATTTTTTTGATGAACATCAACTTCTTCAGATGTTGAGAGTATCAGTTCCTGTCTCGAGCACTTTTTCAGCTAGGGAATCCAGACTATATGAAAACTTCCATATATCTCTAGTCAGACACAGCTTATCCCTAAATGCTATGCAACACTGAAGCAGCTCGTATCGGCTGACATTACTGATATCATTATCATGGAGACAAAAAAATTGCTGAACCTTGATAAGCACATCCACAGTCCAAAGTTATTTGCATGGAAAAATATGGCATGCTTGGTGAAACAGAAAAGTCATTTTAATTGCTGGAAATAAAGCTTTTTAAAAAATATTTTTCCTTTTTTTTCCTTTGCGTTCTTTTCAGTAAGGCATGATTTAAACTATTTTGTTTTAACACCTTGGAATTCTTCATCTTCTTTGTACCCCACTCAATCACTACTCTGTCAGCAGAACTTGTGCAGGCTTGAAAGACAGAAACACAGCCAACACAGTCTGAAAAATGGAAATTTTTACCTGGCCTCTGGGATTTGCAGCATCCTCCCCCCACCCCCTCCTCCCTTTTTTTTCTTCTTTTCTTTGAAGAACATAAAATTAAGGAACAGTCTAGACCGCATCGCTGGGAGGAAGTGGAGCAACATAAGCATAATGAAGGAATACTTTGAGATAACTGCTGTTTTCATGATTCTGCTAAGTAAAAATCCTCTGCCAAAAGATGCTTTAAAAAAGAAATGATTGAAGTTTGACTAACAGGCATGACAGACAAGTCAGAGATTGGGTCTTAAGCAGTGTCTGGCTTTTCAAGGTGACAGAAAAGCCTGGAGTCAGGTGGGGATGGGAGGAAGGAAGAGGGGATAAAAGTCAGTGAGGAGATTTTGAGACAGTCTCAGACAAATGGCAAGGCAATCTCAGATCTTCTCTGATAAGAAAGCACTGCCACACAGCCCGATGAAAACGAGTAGCAAAATTTATGAGAGAAGGAAAGTTTGCAGTGCTGCAGAAAGTCGGGGGGAGGTGGGAGATGGGGATGGAGGGTGGGGGGCAGGAGAGTGGGGAGAGGGGAAAACTCCAAAACACAGAAAAATGGACCTCTTGGGGAGTGATTTTGCAGCCAGGGAAAGAAGAAAACAGATTCCCTGGCAAACCAGTCTTTAGCCCTGTCAGCAAACAGCTGTCTGGGCATCCATTTCTCCAGGCAACCCATAGGATGTCATTACTTCCCAAGGAGTTAGAAAACTTAAAAATCTATTCCTTTCCACACCTGTCCTCCTGTTTCCCTAAATTAATCAAAAAAGGCAAAGAAGGTATATTTCTTCTACTACAGAGGCACCTTCCCTTATAGTGTTTTCTTCGTTGTTACAGAGGTGATCATACTCTATTACCTATAAAATACCGCTCAAGTCTATGCTAAAGGTATCATCCATTGTGCTCACATGACTTCTGTTTTCAGCTGCTTCTTGTTTCTTGCTTCCCTGACAAAGAGTCCCTCCCCATCTCTCCTATAGGTGCCCTTCAGGTACTGAAAGGCTGCTATAAGGTCTCCCTGTAGCTTTCTCTTCTCCAGGATGAACAACCCCAACTCTCAGCCTGTCCTCATAGGAGAGATGCTCCATCCCTCTCATCATCTCCGTGGCCCTCCCCTGGACCCGATCCAACAGTTCCATGTCCTTCCTGTGCTGAGGACTCCAAAGTACTGTTTTGAGGACACCCAGGTGGGGTTTAACAAGTGCAGCGAAGAGGGGTAGAATCACCTGCAATATGCTGGC
Source organism: Jacana jacana (assembly GCA_013400555.1). Lineage (NCBI taxonomy): Eukaryota > Metazoa > Chordata > Aves > Charadriiformes > Jacanidae > Jacana > Jacana jacana. The sequence goes on from VZTM01018639.1 coordinate 31,690, forward strand.
CATGCTTCTTTTGATGTAGCCCAGGATGAGATTGGTGTTCTGGGCTGCCAGTGCGCACTGCCAGCTCAAGTAGAGCTTCTCATCCACGAGCACCCCCAAGTCCTTCTCCTCAGGGCTGCTCTACAGCCATTCTCCACCCAACCTGTATTTGCATCTGGGATTGCCATGTTCCAGGTGCAGGACCCTCCGCTTGGCTTGATTGAACTTCATGTGATTTGCACAAGTCCACTCTCAAGGCTGTCCAGGTCCCTCTGGATGGCATCGCTTCTCTCCAGTGTGTCAACCATGCCACACAGCTTGGTGTCATCAGCAAATTTACTGAGGGTGCACTTTGTCTCCAACAAAAATGTTGAACACACTGGTCCCAGTACTGACCCTGAGGAATGAACACCATTCATGTGGTAGATACCTCTATATCTAATCTTTCAGCACTGAGAAGTAATGACTTCTCAGTGTAAAGTGTCTACGAAAGTGTAAAATGTCTACAAAAAAATAAGAAAAGGACAAAAGGGAACAATAAGAATTCCACTGGTTTCCACACCATTGAAAAGAAAAGGCAAAAACCCAGTTTTCTGCTTTCCAGTCCACCTTTACAGTATTTTAGCTACAGACTGTGCTTGATCTCCAGCTGCTATCTTGACATGTCATGGAACAGCTACTTCTAATCCAACTGTCCTAAGAGGCGATCATGTTTTTTTTTCCTGAAAATCTTAGACCTCCCTTCTGCACTGAATGCCTCTATAGCATTCCCCATTGTATGACAGGTCTGCAATTATCATTCTTGCAAACTATTATTTAAAAAGCTCCAGCTTGCTCCTCAGGCTGTTAGAGGGTATGAATTATAAGACCTGCAGCAAGAGTGCACCAGAGAACATTTCTGTCATAGTGCAGATAATTGTGAATCATGTTTTAGCTCAATGGAAATGCTCATACCTTGTACTGCAGTCAAATATGCTCTTGCCTCTTGATTTACAATTTACTATTTAAGATTTTTATTTTCCAATCAGTTTTTCCTTTTAAAATTATGATCTGTCAGTACAAGATTCAGGACAGTAGAATAGAGAGAAATACATTTTACTTACTTTTTCTCTTTTGAGGGATACAGGAAGACACCAAGAAGAATGGCTCTGATTCCTGAAAACTTAATTCAAGAGAGACATTGCAAAAGGAGAGATTGTTATTTGAGATGAAGAAGTGAAAAGTAATATTCAGATATGGAATAAAACTATATGATCCACTCTAGGACACAGCTCTGCTTCTAACATAAAGAATTCTCTCAGGACAACTCATGTTCTGCAGAAAACAAAAACAGATGAGGCAAAAGTACAAAAGCAATTCCTTGACATGAAGAAATACGGAAAGCAAGGAGAATACCGAAGACGGGTAATGTCATCAATATCTTGGTGCAATAAAAAGTGAGAGCAAAGTCTTGAAGATTTGAAGAAAAGATAGAAGTCATCAGAAAATAAACAGTACTTGAATATACCGTTCAGATTCAAAAGTCTAGGTTCCTCATAACTGGTGTTCTTTTTGTCCCCTTTGTTAGAGGTATGCACCGAAATTTGAATGATGAATGAACAAAAAGGCCAAAGAATATCCCCTTAGGGAATACGTGTGCTTCCTGTTGCAAAAAAGTGGCTGCACCAGGAGAAGCTCAAGGACTTAGTGCCCAAACCCCTTGCTTGGTCCTTTAGGACACATCTGAGATTAGTTCACAAAGGCAGCGGAAAGCCTTGTAAGTGGGTTTGCAGATGACCTCATACAATTTTGTGCTCTTATCCCAAAATTATTCTCTAAAACTTAGCCGAAAATAGGGTTGAAATAGTGTATGACTAAAACATGCAAAAGTACAATGACTTTTCCTCTTGTAATGCCCAGTTACACAAAGCACATGAATAACTAAAGAGCACACAGGCAGATAACACGGCTGTAAAGTAGGAGCTGAAAAGATCTATTGACCCCATCTGACATGCTTTGCAAAGCATAACTCCAGCTGAGCCTAGTGGTGCCATTCAAAGGCGGCTGATAAGAGGTAGCACAATTTCCTGAGGGGACCACACTTTGTGAACATAGACAGTGATTACGCTGAAATAATTAACACCTCTAATCAAGCAGAGAAGATGCAATGTTCAAAACACTGATTTTGTTCCTTTTATTTAAGAGGAAGACGCGGATCTTTTATCCTAAACACTGTATCAGCCCTATATTCACACTGCTACAAGTCGCTAAGCTCTTATTTTTTACAATTCACTCTGCACACACCAAACTGTGCACAGCATGAACTGATAAAGTTTGACTTGAACGTTTTTTTCTGAATGCAAATTGCTGCAGGCTTTAAAGGATTCCAGATCTCCCTGGGGTAGGTACAAACTATTTTTAAAATGGATTTGTCTGTTTTAAAAGTCAATTTGAAACAGAGTATGTCTGTGTGCTAATGGGCGTAAATGGGATTGCGAAACATAAGCTGCAGGCCTTTTTTGTTTTTTTTTTTTTCTCTTTTAAGACTGCAAGAACGTAAGCACGCAAATAATAAAAATAATACCACTACTAATTTGCTATATAACCCAGTCACTCTCCATACGGATCCAAGTGTATTGACATCCCAACAGACATACCAGGCAGCCGTCTGTAAGTCATGCAGACTGCAGCTGAATTCCACTTTAACAGCAGCCAGTGCAGAACACTGGAAAACATGGGGGCAGAGAGAGTAGTTCACTCATGGAAAAGTTTATAGAAATAATTTTATATGAAGATATACAAACATATATACATATATATATATATACACACCTTTATATATATGTGCACACATGCACATGTATATACATACAAACATCTATGTCCACATACTTTTTGGACAAGATTTCTTCAGATAATGTCAACTTACGAGCAAAATGTCAAAATACCATCTGTTGCCCAACCACTGATGTATTCCCATCTTGAAGCCTCTACTTTCTCATCCGAGCCCCTAGAGTGCATTAAGCATCTCCCAAGGCACACAGATGCCTCTAACAGTAAGGTAAGGCAGTGCACTGGGGAAATTTCTCATCTCCAAGGGAGGCAGCAAGTGTCTGATGGAATCCACTACTTAGAGAGGACACGAGTGCAAGAATCCCAGGCTTTCATTCTTATGAGATTCTGTAGCAATACTTATTTGCATGAGAAATCTTTGTAGAAACATGAAAATGAAAAGAAAGTACATCTGTACATTTTGAAATCTGGTGGCAAAACTTGCATTATTTCTAATGGAGCCAAGGTTTTACCACCAGCATGCGGATGTCTAAAGTATTCCCCCACTGAATGTTTCAGCACAGCAATGGATGAAAGAGCAAGCAGCAATCTCCACCTACATGACTCGTCTGCCCTTGTGCAGGAACTGGGACGTGTGGAAATTGTAATTTTGGTTGGTTACTGCTTCTGGCTCTAGTAGCATCCGTGCATCCCTTCTCTGCCAGCATCTGCAACCATACAATCATAGTCTGCCAAACTCAATCTTCTCAAAAAAGGAAAAAAAAAAAACAAAAAACAAAAAAAGCATTAACTTTTTCAAGGGAAAAAACCAAAACAAAACAAAACCAAAAATAACAACAAAAAAACAAACAAGAAAAAACAAACAATCAAACAAAAAAAGCACCTCCAAAGTAAAGAACAAGAGAAAAAGAGAAAGGAAAAGGGAACTTTGGAATATCTTAGAGAATTGAATTGTCACATTTGCTCTGAGTCATTTATCTCTTAGGAAGATTCTAGCTGTACTCATCAGTTTATTCCTTATTCTTTATATCATTTCCACCAAACAGTGCTACAGTGGGCTTAAAATGACCATTTCAGTTATGTTTTATGAAACTGCATGAAGCAGCTGGAAAACATGCCTCTTTCTTTGAAGAGAAAGTAAAACAAAGCTATTTTGGGTTGTTTTGTTTTTTTTTTTTCCTACTTACATCATTTAAATGTCTGTGGTTGGGACAGGATTAACATGTTGAAAGTGTTATCTCTGTCTTTAGTGCTGGGTTCTTGTTAGGTTTGTAGGTCCTTAGGTACTTCCCACCTTGGCTAGAAAATTCCCCAAGAGCTTATTTTGACTTGCTTATACTTTCTTACAAGTGCCTATTGTGTGGACATGGACATCTAACCCCTAGCCTAAAATTTCATTACAGTCTAGGCTGAGATGAATAGGGACTTGAATGCCACCTAGGTTTGTTACCAGAGCTTTAGAAGTGATCAGAGTTATAGCTTTCATAGTAGTAATGGCAGCAGTTAAATAGTCGCAGGAATATTTTTGTAAGCAGCCACAGTCTTCCCTTCTTCCCTGGCAGAGAATTTAAACCAAAACTGTGGTGCTAAGACTTCACAAGTGTCACAAGTGCCCAAACAAGTCTGGGCTTCACCTCAGCATTAGTGGCATGACAGTAAAAACTCCTCCACTTCTGAAGTGTAAGGGACTTATGACTGGCAGCACCCCAAAATGCAGGCTAGTACCATGAGTTACCTCTTGCTGTCAATAAAGGAGTATTATTAAAGAACCTGATCTCAATAGAACAGATGGGTGGTTACAAAACTGTCTGGTAAAACAGAAAAACACCCCTGTAGGCAAAACCATCAAGGCTAAAAAAATCTGAAAGTAAAATTGGTATAAATAATTATCTGGAACCAATGAGGCAAGAAAGAAAGACAAATACTGTCATGAGAGAATAAGATGCAAATTTAAAACCCAAGTTGAAGCAAGTGAGACACATGAAAGACAACCGTTGCTATAAAGTACAAGACAAGAGGAGCAATGCAGCGGTGATTCTGTTCCAGTAGAAAAATGATCCTCTAACAGTTAATCAAACGAAGAATATTCATACATCGTTAATCTAACTTCTCAAATGTTCTTGTTTTCCATTTTGAACAAAACTGAAGAAGATGAATATGTAAATTAATCTAATCCTGGAATTAATTTTTGTCATAACTGCTGAATATTTGTACACAAATACTATATTGCTGAAATGTACCCTATACTGTTAATTTAATACCATGAATCCATGAATGCTTCTTTGGACTGAATTGGTGTAAACTGTTAAAAGGTTTATACTCTGACATCAAGAGCTACACATAAATGTTTCCAAAGAGAATGAAAGAACCACCCAAGTGAGTTTATCTGTGCTTCACATTCTTATTTTTGCTGGCTTACAAAACACTTGCCATAGCACAAGCCTTTGGGACTGTGGTTAACCTTTGACTAATGGCACCCAGCCTTTCCTACCTTTGTCCTTCCTGTCCTGGAAGGCAGAAGAAACATCCTAAGCTTCCCCCAGAGACATGCTAGTCACTCAGAACAAATTCCCACACTCACCTTTTTTCTCCTCTCACCTTCCTTAGGTGAAGGCTTTTGGCTTCTTTGGAAGACACAGAGGTATTTCTCATATCCCTGACAACAGCAGCTCTGCCAAGGGAGAGCAAGTTTCATCTCTGTCAGTGCAACTTCAACACTTGTGACCTCCATGGTGATTGTTCGGCCCTCAGATTGGAGGAAGAGAAACCATTGAGATCCATCTCTACACCACATTGCAACTAAATATGCATCCATATGCAGTACATTAGATGACTGTGCTGAGAATATCAAAGAGATTGTCAAACCGGGCCACAGTTAAACTTCTAAACAAACCACTGCTAAGTTTATTCATTAATTCCTGTGAATACTATTTTGCTTACAGTGTGGTTACAAAGATTTCTACTTACATGTTTTCCCACACTTCCATCTGTAACCAGAAGTTACATTTCCATCTGTAACTACATTTTCCTTTGTCCCTTAGTAGTCAAGTTGCTAACAAACCCTTGTAAAATGTTTAAACATTGTGACTTGCCATCCCATGGTCACAAAATATTTACATGCTGTTGTAGATCACACTGTTCTAGAGTGCTTATATTTGGGCTCAAAGCAAGCGTATATTAATTATATCCTAATTAGTGTATTTATAATTTATAGACGTCACAGACCTCTTCTGGGACTGCAGTTGCATTGTTTGTGTATTCTCAAGATTGTTTTTTGCTGGCACTTCTTTGAATTTGTACTATTGTGAGGCATAAAGACTTTCTTATTTTAAGTACTGTTGGGATCATCTTCAGCTTATAGGATACTGCTACATGTGTTGTTTACTCTATATATGTCCTGCCGCAAATAGATTTTCTCTTTTTTAAGCCTCTGCTTGCAGGAAGTTGACAGTCATGTGAAAATAATGGTGTGAGAAATCCACTATTGTAGACAATGAGAGGACTGTGCTTAATGGTGGTACCCACCAGCACTTAACAGTCAAAACATGGCACACTCATTTGTGAGATTTAGCATCCTCATTTTTCTGACTGGGATTTCTTGGGCAGAAATATGTGCTATGCCTGTACCATGTATACAACATAGAGTTGAATATAAAGACTATATACCAGAAAAGGGGCCTGTCCATGTTTGAGGTAAAACATAACCAATTTTCTGTTTTACAGTTTTACTTTTTCAAGAAACTGTTCACTCTCACAGCGATAAGACCTGGTTATCCCAAGGTATGGTATGCAGAGAGGCCCTTGCTTATACTTATAGGTAGAACAACCAATCACATCATTTTGTTGTTTGCCCCATTGGAGGGTCAGTAGCGGAAAAGCATCAAGGGGTCACACCTGTAGAGAGGAGCGGACAGGACAGGTGACCCAAAACTGACCAACTGGGCTATTCCGTCTCATCTGCATCATGCTCAGTATAAAAGCTGAGGGATCAAAGGGTCAACTCTCTTCCTTCAATGGCCGATGTCTGAGGAGGACCCTGTCTGTTTGCCTGCCTTTAATCCTGATCCGAGCATTCCTGAGTCCAGATCTGGAATCCAGCTCCTGTCGGTCACCGAGTCCAGTCTGGGACTTTTCCTGCTGCCTGCTGGTGACATGATCATCAACCTGGAAGCTTGATATGGTTTTGTATATTTTGCATCTATTTCCTTTTTTCTTTTTTTCTTCTTACTTTAATTTTAGTATTAATACATCATTAAAGCAGTTTAGGGTTTTTTTTTTTAAATGCTTAAATCTCTTTAATCCCTTCCTCTCCTCTCTTTTTACTTAGAGGGGGGAGAGAGGGGCCATCATCCGTCTTTCTGGTTGGTCAAAACCACAACAGTGGCCAAAATCTTTTGCCTCAAAGTTTGAAAAGAAATAGAAAAAAACGTCAGTGCAATAGATAACTTGTAAAAGTAGTAGCTTCTTTTCCCTTTCATCCCCCCAAAGAAGCATCAAATATTTATATCTTTTTACCAAATTAACTTTTAATAGACACCTGAAACATTTAAAAAGACAAGGAATAAGCAAATAACAAAACAGAGCAATTTCCACTATTAAGAAGCTTGTAAATGTGTGGGAGAAGATAAGAAGGGGAATAATGGCCAGAAAAAGAGTAGTAAGGCATAAGTGAGGCAAAAGATGAAAAAAGAATGGCAAGGACCTAGAAGAAGTTAAGCAAAAATGGAAGACAAGAAGACAAAACAAGAAACAAAAAAATGGAAAGACGAAATGGGAAATGTACACATCTCAAAAGGGAAATGTATATATTTTAGAAGGGAAAATTTTTTTAAAAAATTAAAAGGAGGCAATGTAGAAGTCTAATGAGACTGAATGATCATGTATCTGAGGCAAAACAGCCTCAGGGAAAGAATAAGGACACAAAAATCGCATTGCTTTAATCTGCTATGTAGTTCCACTAGTAAAACCTCCTGAGCATAGACTTAGCAGTGTAGATCCAAATGTGTTCATATCTGTAGAGCGTATTCATAAAAGAAAGGGAAATGTGCAGGTCAGGAGTACAGCTAATAGCAGCAAAGGCAAAGCAATGGTCAGGTTGGAAAAAAGAGATAAGGAATTGCACATTCTACTCGGCAAAAACAACAGAGCTGCATTTTAATGATGACTCTGAAGCTTTATTGCGGAAAGGTTCCACTTCTGCAATCAAACAATAAATTCAGTTCTCAAACAAGGGGTTCTATACCTTGCATGGTTCCCCCTCATGCCAAGATATTTCAAACACAGCCGTAGACTTCACACTTTCTGCTATATTTACTTTGCAAGAATATTCTTCTCAGCTAAGGCAATTGCATTTGCCCCTCCCACACACCATTGAGGTTCTGGGGGAAGACTTAAAGTTTTGTACTTCTAGCTTCAGTTCTCTTCACTGCACATAAACACAAGTTAGAAGGTAGATGGCAGGAATATCCCTCCATGGCACAGAGATCCTCTGCGGACAATATTGGACTGTGGACTATATTTTGAACACATTTTCAAATGTAGTTATGAATCACATCAAAGAGAACAATCTTGTTGTACAAACTAATCCCCTTTTCTCTTGAGTTTCAGAGCAATTACACTGCATTTGAGGCACCATGGATTTCAGCTGACTGAACCAGTGCCTGGGCACCAAAGGCATCTTGGTAGATCTGATAAGCCAGATAATTCATGCACAGATGAACAGCACTTACTGCTATGCTCATCCCTTTCTACCGTTAATATTTTTGCAGCTGGTTTACTTTCCTAGATAGAGGATAACAAAGATTCACATGATGCAGACCGGAGTCTCTGTTATTAGTATGCAAAAGCAACCTTCATTTATGTCTACTGACAGCATGACTGCTTAAGTGATTCAATGTGGTGTCCTTTAGTCACAGCCACTCAAGGGCTAAAGCTTTCTATATAGCAGCAGGGACCACTTCTGCCCTAAACACTGATGTTCAGTTAATCCAAGTTCTGATTAATTGGTTTTCTTTTACTGTGTATTCATGTCTAAAAGGAATTTTTATACCAATTTATCACATTTAACAAACCAGTACAAGGCAGAGTTAGAGCTGTTATAATTTTTGTATTCTTTTTTCACACTGAGTGAATACAGAGCATCCATTTTAACTCTAGCATGAGCAGGCACATTACCACAGAAGCCTGTCTTGATGCAGGGATCTGGACTGAGGTACTGGGTAAGTCATTCTTAAAGGTGATAGGGCTCCACTTCAGGAAATAATGTGTTAATAAACCAAATCCACCAGAGTCAGAGACATTCCTATGTCACAGAATTTTCCATAATGAAGCATAATAAATGGAGTTGAACTCATTAATAACAGCGCTAAGTGTATGTGAACACGGTAACAGATAAACTAATCACGACTGGAGAAAAAAGTACTGTTGCAGATGCAGATTTGTGCCTCCATCAGCCTGCTAACCAGCCGTTGTCTCAGAGATATGGATAGAGGGAGTGTTAAGTCTCATTGCTCCTCTCTCAAAAAGACAGGTGTTTTATAACACAGATACCGTAGATTTCCCATTCATGGTTTCTTTGGGCAGAAAATACAGGCTGACCTTCTACATTTTGAGTCAAAAGCGCTGCTGTCAAGTGTGTCAAAGGTAACCAACCTCTAAACAGACTTCTATGCATCAACTTTCTCTGACCCCTCTTGTGAGTTGCCTTAAGATGTATGTGCAGACAATCACTTTATGTTAGTATATTGGCTTGCGTATCTCATCAGAAGAGCTCCTAGGTTTCTGGAAAATAAACTAAGTTTCAACTCCAGTTGATGGCTTAGATTTCTCAGAACAATTTCATTTAACACTAGCACAAATCTACCATATTTTCAGAGCTACTAGCTAACAAGATAATTTGTTTAGCAGACATCAGAGGTACCTATTTATACTGCAGTGGTGAGAAATCTTTTGGAAGACATGGGAGGGTTCACCCTTTCCTCCTCAGAAATAAGACAAATCAAAAAGCTCTTACTACATGGGGGAAAAATGAGCATGACCACTTCAGGGCTTCAGATACCAAGCTGAGCCAGGTTCAAAAGGTCAGGACATAAAGTTCTTCTGAAAAAAACCCACATCTAATTTGGTCAGAAGACTTAGAATTGGAATTAATAGGGACCTAAACATATCCTAAGCAGAGAGTGCCACTGAGGTATGGATTTCACTAAGTTCTGTGCCTGCTAAAGTACTGCCTTGGAGAAGTTTACCCAACTCATAATCAGTCTTTTGTGCATATTATTCTTCTAGACTTATTTCCAAACTTGAGCTATGAGCTATCCCTACATCACAGGAATCTCTTTCAGAGTTCCTTGGTTTTATTTACACCTGTCCATCCCTAGCTGCAAGAACAGAAAGACAGCCAACTCTGCACATAGTTTTATGGGTGAAAAAGGAATTAATTTTCTTCTCTTCTCCTTTGTAAATTCATTTATTCATGCACAAAATCAGTATTAAAACCCACCTAACAGTATTTGCAGTGACTTGAACTACTATATAACTGCCAGGGTACCCTGCAGGCTTTTTGATCGTGGCTCACTTACTGTTTTCCTTCCATATCAATTGAGGTATGAGAGAAATTGCCTTAAGAGACACTATCGTTGGCAGGTGCTTACAGACATGAAGCTACATCCCACCTCCCCCAGCCTCTTCAACAGACAGCAGATCCTTCAAGCAGGCCACACGATTCAAATAATTTCTTTCTAGGAAGCAGAGAGAGTTGCGTAGCTAGAAGTTTATTGGTGCTTCTCTGGCATTAGTCTTCTCCAAGGACCTCTTTTGTGTTTGCTGCTTTTTGCTTTTGGTCCTGTGGTGGCCCCCTTGGCTGTCCTGAGCAGATGTTTTGAGCTGTCATTGGAGGCAGTGACAAATTATAAAGTTCCAGCAAAACAGAACAACTCAGTGTGAAATGAAGATGCTAACAGGAACCACTGGGATCTGTGACCCTCAGGATGGTTACTGGGGCAGATGGGGGTGCTATTTTCATGCTACCAGTCAGAACTAGTAGTCAGAACTCCTGTGACAAGGAGCCACAAAGACCACAAAAATGCAGGTGCAAATTTGTCTCATGTCAGAATCAATAGCTCCATCCTGAGGGGTTAGTTTGAGTGGGGCTGAAGAAATCGTCTCCTTTCATTGCTTCCCTTGAGTTTTGTCATCCTTCACTTACCAAAGCAAATGTCACTGCTGTGCTGTTTGAAGCAGCTCTGATTAATTCTTCTTCCCTATATATAATGATGATAAAGCCAACAGAAGCAAAAAGCTCACAACCAGCTGCTAGGCACTGACTAACCAGAAATGCAGAAA
>VZTM01018643.1:0-13040 GCA_013400555.1 Jacana jacana
TGACCTCAACTGACCAAATGGATATCTTATACTGTATGACCATATTTTTTTTCCCAGGTAAGATACACATGGGAAATTGAACCAAAGAGACGAGATTCTTAAAAGCAGGAGGGTGATTTTCCCACGAATCTGCATTTAAATTTCTGTCATCACCAGTCACTATTCCGACACAGTTGCAGATCTATAATAGGCTTGTCTCCTTCATGAAATACTCTTCTTAACTTACTAGAAAGCCTTGTGGACAACCTTGTAAACAGACAGAAGTCGTGATCTATAAAATTACACTGCAGATTTTCATCCAGTGCTTTTATTTTCCATCAGCTCCTTTTGAAATTTTCCAGTGGGCTGTAATGGCTTTCATGGCTCTTTGTTCAATCCAGTTGTACAGAGCACTGAATCCAACAATAACACCCTGCAGCATTTTTTAAATGCAACTTGTTCCCCTGTTGGGTCTGATAGCCTTTTTAGATTACTAATTAATAATAGTCCTAGACAGTAGTACAAACCTTCTCAATAGTAATAAACAAAAAATAATTAAATAGTAAAAGCAGCATGTTTTTAATCCATGCTCAGTTTTCAAACTGTGCACCCTTTCTTCCCCCCGTGAATTCAAGGCACTTGGAGTTTACTGACCCTGTTAGCACAACTCTGCTGGGAGCCACACTTTAAAACTGAAAATATCTAACTGCATATATTGATTCCACAGCCCACTGGTGTTCTGCAAAACTGAATTGCTTTTGGGAAGAAGTTAAGCTTGTCATTGCATACTGACAAAACAAAAAGCTCACTGGTCAAGCTCAACGCGGGCCCTGTCATCCTCCTATATCAGGGAAAGCTAGGGACTGTCAATTTGGAAATTGGATGAAAAATATACTGGTGAGGAAGAGGAGAAGCTGAATGACAATCAAACAAGACCTGAACAGGAATAGTCCAGAATCAGAACAGTGAAACCACAAGGTCAGATGAAAAGAAAATGGGAAAGATTTAGAGTTGCAGAGAACTGGAATAAACATGGCAAAGATTGTTGTTTAGATTATGGTCAAAAAAAGATGAATTCTTACACTGAGAACTGTGTGGAAATGGATTTTGGACTTTGCAGAGAGTAATTAGTAATAAACATCTGAGATGATTCTTGCTAGATACAGCCCCCTGAAAAGAGCAAGTGGTGCAGACACTGGCACCAGATTTTCCTCTGCATATGTTGCTTTCTGATGGCTGAGGCTGCCAGCTCAAGGGGAGGGCTGTGAGATGAAGCTTTCTCTTCTATCCTTACTCTAGAGACAAGGGAGGAAGCTGTGGAAAATAATTTGGGGCACAGAAACAGCTGATGTCAAAAAATTAACGTTACTGCTCACTTTGCTCTCTCCCCCCCTCAGCTCTGCCTCATTCTTTCTCTCATGCTGTATCCCACTTATCTACAGGTTTGCCCAAAACACCTAGTCACTGTTGTCACAGGAATAATCTATACTGCACCAAAGCTAATGCAGAAGAATGGCATTTCTAATGTACTGGCTATAACATTGATCTGCTGGTTCAATAAGCCAATGGGTGAAGCATGAAGAAGCAAAAGATTGTTTCAAAAATTTGATTTCTGAAAGACAAAAGAATAAATAAAACTAAACTAAAGTAATAGTAAAAAAGACAATAAATCAAATCGAGCCAGTCTCGAACTTAAAAATGCTAATGTCAAACATAAAGTGTATATTCAGAGACAGCATATTCATGCTCCTAGGGCTGCATTTCTGCCTTTGAAGTACCATTGGGCTGATAATGAAACTGCTCTCAGCAGGAAAAAAGCAAAAAAAAAGTAAAATCAGAGCATCTCAAAAAAAAATGAAAAAGCTTTCTACTATCAGGCTGGTAACCAGAGCCAGTGGCAAGCTGCATGTAAGGCAGAATGAAAGTCTGTGTTTTCCTTGTGAGAGGTTCCTTGCTGATACTTCAAAGACAAGAGATGACGCGACTCTCCACAAGTTCGTGCGCATCTCTCCAGCAACGTCCCCTCTTGAGAAGGCACATCAGTGCCTACATCCTGAAAAATACCAGAGAATCAGAGGGAACAGCTTCTATTGAACACCCTGCATTTGGCCCATGCAGCTTGTGACCCTCTGTGACAGATGTACGAGCTGATCACTGCTACATCTGAGAAGGCTCTTGTTCCCAGTAAAAGCAGTTTAACGTTCATTGAGGAACAGCTCACCATGTGGGGTAGAGAGTGTGGTGGGATAGAAACTGGCTGAGGACTCGCAGGGGAACGGGAAGGGCTTTGTGCAATCCACAGTGGAGCTGTAGAAGTTGAGGTTTTCGCATAAAATGAGCTACTACAGCGGCTTCCCCCCCCTATTCCAGTAAAAGGAGGGAGAGCCACACTCACAAAGGCAGCACAATATCTATTACAACTGCCCCCCAGGAAAATCACCTCAGATCCTGAAAGAATTAGGGGAAGACTTTGCCTAGGCACTAAATTTGTGAGCAGCTGGAAGAGCAGGTCCTGAGTCCATCCCATGGAGAGATGAGAGGAGTCAGAGCAGCGAAAGGTAAGGGCTGGGACTGGGGCAAAAGCCTATAGTTATACAAGGCACAAAAAAGCAAAAGTACCTTGTGAAACAGCAGACACAACAATATAGACTTTTTTTTTTTCTGTTTTTCACCAGAAAAGATTTTGAAGGCAGCACAGGGTGGCCTAAGGCTCTATGAGTCACATCCTGACCCAGACCAGCCAAGCACAGAGGTGGCTCAGTCAGAAAGAGGGTAAGAGACAAGCAAGACAGGTTGAGATGGCCCCTATCCTCTGATCACAGAGATAAGAAAGGACCATGTAAACATAGAGTTTCCTCAAAAATGAAATTTAAGTGGAATCAGAGATAGTGGTAACATGGTGTCCCTCCATGTTTGCCTATGAGAGATACTCAGATGGGTTCCTCAGCTCCCCCTCTCCAGAAGGGTCATTATCACAAGGGCTGGAGCTTTCTTAGTGCTCTCCACCTTTTCTGCAAGGTGAGTTGTCAGTGAAAAACTCTCCCCCCAGTCCTCTGTCAAAACAAACACTGCAAGCGGGACTGATTTCATAAAAGCATTAAGGCTTAGAGGCTTTGCTTTTGTGGTGTTCTCCATTTTCTTTTATATTTTTATTTTCAGCCTAGACTGTTTTGACATAGGGAAAGAGCATCTTTGTCTTCTGTGGGAGCTGCAGCAGTGAACGCAGGGCTTCCATACAGGTAGAATGAAGGACTTTGCAGAGCAGCAGATGAAGATGTTCCCTCTGAAGGAGGAGCATGAAGCATAGTCCCATTCCAGCACCTGCAGCCATCGTGCAGGCTCACTCATTTATCTCTCTTGTTCCTAGCTGCAACATTAATTCTTTCTCCTGGTGTCACTCTATGGAGGGTTAGACCTAACTACAACAAGGTCTGGGCAACCATTCATTGCCTTCTTTTCCTTCTTGGCTTCTAAGAGGAAATAAACAAAAGACTGATGATAAGTAGAGAAGCACAAGCACCTGCAGCACAAGTGCCTGAAATGATAGGAGGAGATCACAGCTTCAACCTTTTACCTGTTCCACAAACACAGCCAACATTGTTTCACATAAAAATTAAGATGTTGCAAGAGGAAAAAACTCTTTCCTTTGCACCTTTTTGAAGAATTGAATGATCACACCCAAATAGCCGTCCCTAGACTTCCTTATTGCCCTGAATGTCAGGTAACATACACTTAGCTCTGTGTCTCAGTTTTCATTCAGCACGATGTGATGTTGAGGAAACTATTTTCTTAAACGATAGGGACACTTTTTATGGAAAGTGCCTGGGTCGTGAATTATTTTACTTATTAGCTGGGGCAGAGCAAAATTGAAATGTTAATAAATAAATTTAAAAAACAACAAAAAAAAAAAACTTTTCCAGTTTCTTCTTCTGTTTCCCATTGAATTTACATGGACTGAGGCTCTGATCACTGAGTGGGCGATATTACGGAATTGTAATGCAGGATGCAGCTGCAAATATGAAACATTGCTTGTGGAGACTAGCTGTTAAGCATTTCAAGCTTCAGAAAATGCCTCCTGTGGAAAGTGAAATAACAGAACGATGACACTTGGAGAAAATATGTTGAGTGATGGAAAAAAGCTCGACTCAGTCTTGACAGAGGACAACACATTGGTACTTATAATAAACTACACTCTTCTGTTAGTACCTATAGGTACTATTTCTCTTTATTTACTTGGGATCTCAGTGTTAGAAGAGGCTGGATATTTGCAGAAAATATGTTGTTCTATTAATTGGTGCAACTGCTGAGAGAATCCAGGCATCTCTTTGTAATTCTGTGCAACGAATTCTTGAAGGACAACAGGTACTGTATTACTATTAAGGACATCAAGTAGCAGGGGAAGAGATGAATGCTGAAAATGACAGGGGAAAAAAGCATAATTTCAAATATAGAAACCATTATATACTTTACAGTTTTGCCTTTGACTTAAAGAATTCAGACTTGAACTCAATATTCAAAATGACATGAACAAGTGTGTCTTTTTTTCAAGCAAATAACTGCATTAAAAAAATTGATTAGTGGTTATGGCAGCGTACAGCAGGCAATAATCCATCTCAATCTGTACCAATTTTACTTAATCTTTACAGAATCTATTAAAAATATGTGTCTCTAACTGAACTTAACCCATTTAAAGAGGACCAACAAGTCTGATTTAGCCAACATGATTTGATGCTAGTGCTGCAGACTTTGATGTCTGAATGGCCACATTCAGCATTTCATAAGCAAACTTCCACATGGAAGTTTCAGTTTTTTCCATGATTTTCTATTCACTTCACCTCAGTAGGTGTGATTGTGTGGGTCTAGCATGTGGGAAGAAGCTGACACTGCTTAAAATTACTAAAAGGAAGGAAGTGACAGTTATATACAACAATAGCCAGACATGACAAAAGATATAAAAGATCTTTTATTGTGTGCTTGGATGGAAAAGCTTCTGTATGTGGACCACAGCTTCATTCTCTGCAGGGCAGAAAGTGAGAATCTTACTGTAAATGATAATTGAAGTGACAGCTGCAGTTAAACCATAGGTCATATATTAGCAGGTGTGAAAAATACAGGAACCAATATTCACACCAGGTTTGCGACTAATATAAACCAAGTAATACACAACATCTGTATCACAAGGTGCCCATATGGTAACATCAGCATACATGAATTATCTTCAAAGGTGCTGAATGCTAATGAATAGGTACAGCAGCATACAGAGGTACCTTTTCACACAGTCCAAGAACTGAAGAGAGGTGTCCTTTATTTCTCTGCCTTATTGCTACTGCCCTGAGTAAGAGCGAGTCTTTACCTAATGTGGAAAGGTCAGAGGAGTCACTGAAAGTCTCTGGCTTGCAGATCTGATAGCAGCCTCCCAAGGAAAGCTTGGAGCTATCTCTCACAGTCAAAGATTAAGGTTCTTAAAGTCAGAATAATGTGCCCTAAAAATGTAATCGGGTCAAACGCCTCTTCAAGCTTTAGAAAAATGATCACCTGTGTGAATTGTCATGCCTTGCACCAACGTACCCCTCGGCCTCCTTCTGCTGGAAGGTGAGGTAACCACCTTGAACATGGCTTGATTCTCAAAGGCTCACCAAATAAGGAGATCATCATCTTTGGATTCTAAGGGCCATTATTATGAAGAATTGCTTTTGTATTGTGAATGTGCTAATTTTCTATAATCCTAAAGTTCCATGCACATGGAAACATGTACGAGAGAAACCATACAAATTTTAAAAGGGACAGATTGTTACATAAACAGTAGTTAGTAAATAGTTGTGATACAGAGAATCTCTCACTATGCCTATATTCCCTTAGGTGCTATTTTCTGGCCAAGGGGAAGAGTATGGGTCACCTCCACATTTTTTACCCTGACAATTAGATGGTCATATATGCAATCTGTCTGCTGAGGCAAGGCTTTACATGGGCTACTACCAAAATGTGCCTGGTCATTGTCAGGAGGCGAGCTAGTCAGCATGGATAAAATCATGCCATGTATCATGCTAAAAATTTAACAGTATGGATTGGTGCCCACATTGCCCGTTTCCCACCACTGTTTAGTTTTGATAATGTGCATGTGGCCCTGGAGGACAAATAACAAAGAGAAAAACATTTTCTTTTCCAATATTGCCTTCCTGTCCAATGCTAATAGCATAGGAGAACTGCTGGCTTTTATGACTACTGTCCCCCAACAGCCTGGCTGCTGCAAAAGGCAGTTATATGCCTGTTTTTCAGACACAAGGCACTGCAGCCTATGCCACTTCTAGAGTGAAGGAAAACAGCTCAGACACGTTGGAGATTACGCTGTCTGATTTTCATGGCACAATTCCCTATGCAATCAAAATAAAATACTCTGGCACTGTGTGAAGAAATTTATGTTTTATAAGATCTTTATATTTGGGGGGGAGAAAAGCAATTGAGGCAATAATGTTACTAAGCATGCAAACCTCTGCATCAGGCTGGTAACCTAGCAACAACGGCAACCCAACCTCCAAAAGACTTTTATCCAACACGCTGGTTAATACAGCAAGTCAGGTACTGGGGGAAAGTGTGTGACTGGTGTCAGCTAAGTTTTTCTCTAAATTATTTTTGATAACATCTTTTCCAGCCTAAGCCCATGAAGCAGGAGCACAGCCTCCCACAGAACTGCAAGGAAGTTTATTAATTATCACCACACTGCTGCACTGCTGGCATAAAGACATGGAGGAGGACTGTTTCACTGGCAACTCTTTGCTCTTGGAGCAGTATCTCTATTTCAGGATAATCCAGATTGGAGAGAGAAACTCCTCAAAATTTTTGGAAGGGAATTTCTGGTGGCAGAACATTGGCTGCTAAGAGTATAATGAACATGCCTGAAGAAAATTAGCCCCTTTCCTTCTCGTACTCCTCCAGATTGAGGTACATGTGAAAGAACTGTTCACCTAAATAAGTAGCAGCACAGAGAAGATCTGCTTGCATGGATGAGGCAAGTGATCTCTTTCAGAAACAGGTAGTAATGTCAATACAAACAGCAGCTATTACTCTTGGTTCAGAGGAGCACAGCGATATCTCATAAAGTCCGGTGGTGTTTCCAGCTCAGAGCCACCACACAGTGGAAAAACACAAAGCACTGTCCTGTGTTTTCCATCCCTGCTTTGGCAAACACATAAATTAACAGGTCAGGAAAGTTCTGGTCAATGTTTTGTTGCTACTTGTTTTCTCATCAGATGGCTTCTCCATTCTTGATATGCTTCCATGAGTTTGGTATTACCTGCATCTGTTTAAATGCCAAGACATCCAAAGGAAAGATGGGATTGTGTGGTCACTGTAAATGAGCTCTTATTCCATGAGCAATATAAACCACCTCTGTGTTAGGCTGCTTTAGTACCCAACTCACCACAAACCAATTATCACAGGAGAAGTAGGCAAGTGCCTACATGAATATCTGCTTCCTTGCATTCAGAAAGAGCATTAAGATCTACGTCGAGAGCTACCCAAGAGAAGGATAACATCAGTTCCATGCAATTACTAAAACGACTTAAGAAAAAACAAGACCCAGATGCAGACATCTGTTAACAATAAGAGCTGACAAGATGCATTTATGTGTTGCACAAAACATAATCAAGATTCAATCTGCTAGGTTTTATTCTCAGTGTTGTTAAGAATTCAAAGTGCATTTTCATGTACATGATCATTTTACTTAAAAAGCATCTGTCTTTCAGTCATTTGTACCCAAATGGACATATTTCACACCAGATAGATTCCGTTACTGTTACTGCTGTCACCCTTTTAGGATGTAAAAGGTCAGCTGAATAAAATGACATTTTAAAATATTGGCAACTATTCATTAGGTCACGGCTTTCTGACTTCCTCTTCATTGACTCAACACAGAAACTGGAGGACTAGTGCAAATCCCTCTTTTACTAAGGCAAGAAGAGTTTGGGAAAGATGCAGTGCCAAAAGAAACACCAGTAGAAAACATTTGCTTTTAGGAATTTTAGTCTGAGGGATTTAGTTAGGCTAAAGACAGCTTGAGAATCCTTTTGTTACACTAACTGATCAGAATGCACATTAAGAGTAGGTGGCAGGAAAAATAAGCGAAACAGTATTTTCTAGGCCATGCAAGAAAACAACACATAGAGGAAATGAAACGAAAAATCAAGATCACATTCTGTGCATTTAATATGCTTTGAAAATAAACAATAACTTTAGTGAACCTTGGGAATGATAAAGGGATGACAAATTTTTTAAAATAAAGCAAAACTGATAAATGTGATCATCTCCCAGTCTTATGCCTATTATTGCTTAAAATGGTTTAAAATATCTGTATAAAGCAGTCTCCCTGACTGTAGCAAGCAAAGGAATGAGTCTAATACCTAAAACTGTCCTGTAATTTCATGAGTTTAGCTGAAGAATCAAGAACAGTGAGCACTGTGTCAAATACATATGACTATTTTTCTATGTGAGCATAAAGAGAACAATGAACATGTCACATGTGAGAACATCTGATTTTTTTTGTTTTTATCTTCCCTTTTTGGGGAGAAATCTGACAAAGAATTTGACAGTGATTAAATTATCACTGATTTTGTAAGTGACAAAATGAACTGTAGAGCATGGGGAGCTGTATCCCCACTACAAATTCCATCAGATAGGCAGTGGGTGGGGTCACTGTTGAATGATCCTAGTCAAGAGTTGCAGAAGGGTTTATACTTTTTTGCAGGAGCTATGTCCAGGGGCTTAAACTTCTGCTTTCTCTTCAGTTAAATGCTGCTCAGAGGCTGCACATCTGCCTTACTCATGCCTATAGTCTGTATAGGGTACAGAGAAACCATTCATGAGATACATTCTAAGTTACTTCCCACCAGTTGAGAGAAGAAAGTTTTGAGCTGCCTCCATGAAGGTGTCAGCTTCATTGTGCTTACGCTGAGGTTTCAGCCAAAATTCCCAAAACCAGACTGACAGATGGCCCTTTCTCCCCACACAAAAGAAGGGAGAGGAAGAGGATAAGGAGATTCACGAGTTTAGAATGAACTAAACTACTTTAATGATGCATTAATAGTAAAATTAAAACAAACAAAAAGAAGAAAATAAAGAAATAGATATANCTGACCTTAGTTGTTCTAGCAATAAGTATAAGCAAGGGCCTCTCTGCACCATCCCTTGGTGTGATCAGGTTTTATCACCGTGAGAGCAAATAGTTTTCTGAACAATATGCTGTTAATTTCAGAGTTTGGTCAGTTAGAAGAGGTCCAGCTAAAAAAGTAGAATTGTAAACCAAAATTGGTTTGTTTTATCTCAAACAAGGACAGCTTGCAAGACATTCATTGACCACGGTAAAGAAACTTTGCGAAGAAAGGCTCATTCTAAAAGTATGGGATCCCCACAGCAAAGCAGTGAAAAGGCATAGGGGTTATATAATCTGAATGACATAAAAGAATTAATATTGGCTGGCACCACTGGAAGATGTCTTCACAGGTAAAAAGGTGAAGGTGCATCAGCAGTACTTAAGGAGATGGAAAACCCAGGAGTCCTCCTTGGATATCCCATATTAGCCAAAGCATTCTGGTACAAAACCTAATGCTGATGGATGTTGCTGATCTTTCAGTGAAGACTGAAATCGTGCCATTTCTTTTCAGCATTTGTTCATTCAAAAAATAGCTGTAGAGATAAGTGAAATAATGCTGTTTGCCCAGACTTTGGACTCAGAGACCTTATTGACTCTTACATTCATTTGTTTTCAGTTGACCTCTCAGGTGGTGCTTTATCTTCTGACAAACCCATGGGCTCTTCATCCAAAGCTTCTGCCTCCCTCAGATTTTCATTCTTCAGGGACATCAATATAGCCATGGCCAGTAAGGTTAATTGCTTTTAATGGGTACCACAGCATCAAAGAAATATCCCCCCTACACACTATCAGCAAGCCCCTATGAAACAAACTCTCTACATGCATGGAACAAAGGCAAAGCCTCCTTGTTTTCCATGTTCTGTACCATTTGTACCCTTCTTGACAATGTTGCTGTGAGCAACAGAAGAAGAAGGGCCTTAATAAGGAGTATTTATTGCAAATGAAAGGAAGTAGCCTCAGGACTTCAAAGATCATTTTTCAACAGAATGGATGATAGAAGCTCTACCTGGGGAGACACAGGATGCAACGCCTCTTCTTTCTGAGCCCTTCAAACAAACAGGTAGGGAAAAAGAAAAGGAACAGAAAAGAAAACAAATTATAATAGGATCCAAAAGTGCAGTAAGAGAATTAATCAAGGAGGGAAAAAGTGTAAGTGTTTTTAGCAGAAATGAGCTTGTTTATTATTGAGAAAAGGGAGCTTTCACACTGACAAAAACCGAAGGCAATTCCACGTGCCCAACAAGATGAGTAATCTCAGAATCTACTTGACTGAAATTATCAAAGTTGAGACAAAATTCTGAAATGACACTTTGAATCAGGAAGTGTGTAGCCTCTAGTGATTCCAGAGACAACAGATGTCCTCCAGGGTACATGGTGAACGCAAAGGAAAATACTCAGGAGTTAAGTGTGAAGACTGAAATAAAATAAAAAGTACTTGGTGTTTTATGCTTATTATGTTGAAGAAAATTATAAGTATTTAAAACAGTAAAGCTGCATTTTCCTTTTTGACCAGAATCTTTATATAGTCAGGTTCCAACTCAAGAGTATAATAACTGTGCTTCTTACTTCCTCTTATGTTTCCCTCTCCCCAGCATGACTTCTTCAAAATTTCCCTGTGCTTGTGTCTGAACTTCTGTCTGCTTTCTAGGGAGCTTTCATTTTAAATTATCTTTAACTTTCAAGTGGTTTCTATGTTTCAAACAGTTTTCTTTTTCTTTACTTCTCATGAAAACTTACTATTTTTTTTAATAGAGATTATGTAGATATTTTATAGGGAAAAGTATTAAAGCAGAAAGTGGCTGAGAACACAATAAAATATTTTACTGAAAAGTACAGATATGCATTAATTAAATAACTAAGGAATCCACATGAATAATCTCACAAAATGGAAATTCTTGTTCCAAACCTTAGCAGAAAATTGGCAAGAAAATTCCCACATAATTCAGAAGATTATCAGGAGTTCTGTCATTAAAGATGGGGCTTAGAGCAAATTTTTTAAAGTGAATTTTGAATCAGTCTCTCTAGCCCAAAATACCTCAACAGAAATTCAACAATTATAAGAAAATACAATTCAAAATAGCATACAATCCTCAGCAACAGTTACTGCAAGGAAGGAACCTGTGAGCAGAGATAGATTAACATCCCCTTGCCTTCAGAAACATGGCATGTCGACCTCACATCAGCTGCCTTCTGTCTTTGGGTGAGCAGGAGGCTTAACTGCTATAGAGTCATTTAAAGAGAAAACATCAATGAAATCTGTCTATTACAAGCAAAAATAAAATAATAAAATTTAAAAAAAAGGAGAGGAAGGATGGAAGAAGCCTTGCTAGGAAGAACAGCAATAGTGGGAAATGAATGAAGAGGAAAATGGAAAAAGCAAAAATTAGAGCCAGCAGAAAAGGATAGGAGGAAACTCAAACCTTTGATGGAGGTGTTTTGTCCTAATTGGGGAAGTGACAGATGGAAGCCTGAAATAACAATGTTTCCTCTTTTTACCAATATCTGGAGTGTGATATATTACCATAGTTTTACCAAACTCACTTAAGAGAAGATGGAATTATTTAACCACCGATGTTAAATGTCCATATTTACAGAAAACACAAGGCAACAGTATAATATTAATAATAACTAGGCTTAGTAGAAATCTCGTATCCTGTTAAACCACTGTCACATTTGCTAACCAACTTTGTTAAATCTTTTTAAATCAATAAATCCATTGCTGTTTCTCTCTTAGAAGTGCAGGGCATCATTCCAACTGTGACAATGTCATTTTTGGAGCAAAATTTGCCTTAGTGTTAAGTTGAGAATGTAAAGGTTTGTTTTCCATAAAGATCCTTGAGTTGGCATACTCATTAAGGGAACTTCCTCAACTGGGCATAGAAACTAAACACTAGCAATCAGTGTGGATTCTGGTGACTGTCTCTGCCATGAAACCCCTGTCCCTTTTCATTAGTCTCAGATATAAATGTAAACAAACTAATCAGGAAAAGAAGATAAACAAGAGTTCATTCAGATATCATTGCTGCTTTTGTGCAACATTGTGCTTGAAAACATTATTTCTACATATGTAGATAATGTTCCATCTCCAGATATAAAATCAGCCAGAAAAAAAAAATATTACCAAGAAATATTAGTAATTCTGAGAGGGTTAAGTGGAGTTTATATGCTTATGAAGTTTAAGTGGTTTAAAAGGCATGCATTGTACTAGAGAAGCAGTGGAAGTAATGCCTTAATTTTCCGTAAACAGTGGTTATACAGAAAAACATTGAAACACTTTCAGCTGAGATGATCACAATAAATAAGCTTGTGAAGGCTGGCTGTGGCATTTCCAAGATCTACAAAACCTACTGTTTCAGGCTCTGTCTTCCAACTTCTCACCCTGTTGTGACCCCAGATTTCTCCTAGATGGCCGTCTGATTCAGTTTTCGGATTAAACATTCAGTTCATCCTGTCCCTGGTCTTTCCTATCCAGAGACTGAGATATGAGGCTTCATCTTCCACAGACTGGATGACAAAACCCACTGGATATAATTTCCTCTGGAAAGACATTGTAGCACCTACATCACACAGTTCTTGTGTGTTTCACAATTCAGAGAGATTTTGATTACTTTTAATTGTTTGAATGCAATATTAGCACTGTAATATTAAGGAAATGGAATACTAGCATACAGATTAAAAAAAAAAAAAAAANATATGAGGCTTCATCTTCCACAGACTGGATGACAAAACCCACTGGATATAATTTCCTCTGGAAAGACATTGTAGCACCTACATCACACAGTTCTTGTGTGTTTCACAATTCAGAGAGATTTTGATTACTTTTAATTGTTTGAATGCAATATTAGCACTGTAATATTAAGGAAATGGAATACTAGCATACAGATTAAAAAAAAAAAAAAAAGCTAAAATCTTTATG
>VZTM01018648.1:1384-17486 GCA_013400555.1 Jacana jacana
GAATATGTTGAGAAGGAGACAACAGCAAAAAGTAGCCCTAACAGACCTGTTAGGATACCCTTGAATTGTCCAAGCACTGGCGTACATCTGTGTTTTCTCTTCCAGGACTCTCCTCCCCGCCCCAGCAGAAGTAAAATAAGCCCCTAAAAATAAATTTTTGCCACTACTGCTAGACTCCCGCATAAACAATTGCCAACAAAGCTAATGAAACTGGCATGAGCACCTAATCACAGTTCAGCAGCAAAATATATCAACAAAATAAACACACTTAGTCCCTTCCATAGGCATGGCAGAACAGCTTTTTAAAAATGATCCTGGGAATCAGATAAAATTATACCGTATTGGAACTGGAACAGTACTTCCTCCTTCCTAAAGTTTAAAAGGAACAAAAAACTTGAGAAGCACAAAACACCAATAACAGTATCCGCCTAGACCTAAACAACTGCAGCTTCTGACATTATTTTAAGAGTCATATTAATTACCAGTGAAGTTCATAAAAAATAACATAAAAGAGCCACTTAAAGTCAAATACTGCTTACTCAGCATATTCTGGATCTTGTTTTGTGAGCATGAATGAAATGTGCATCAGGGTTTTATTTTTATCCCTCTCCACTCAGTCACTGTTTCAGTGGAGTAAGACCAGCTGCAGTGTCAGATCTGAAGAGTGCTGGTTAGTACTTTCAGGACCTTCTTCTTCCAAACAAAAATGGTTAGATAGGAACATGTATATTTGGGTAAACCTATTCTGAAATACAGGCAAGTTTTCCATCTAAAACCCGCCTTTTTTCCTAGAAGTTTGGTTTGGAGGTAATTAAAGATTAGATAAAAGCTAGTGAGCATTTTGCCTAAGGAAACCAAGGGTTGCAAGAGCTGCATAGATAGAAATGATATCCCTACATGTCTGAGGACCCTCATTTACCATCTCTGCAACAGGAGCCCAGAGCTTCTCAAATCCTTAACGTGCAGCAAGAGCCCAAAAGCCCAGGAAGACACAGAAGCAGCTCAAATGCTCAGAAAATGTAGGCAATACCTTTTGTCACAGTTTCTTCTTCTGGTTGTTCCCAGTTTACATACCTTGACAGATCTGTAACCACCATGGCAGCCAGCTGCCATATATTCTTCAAGAGAGGTGGGTGGGGTGGGGGGTGTTGCAAAAGACACACAGTTTACTGTTTTCTCCTTTTTTTTGGGTAGAATTCCCATAGGTCAGGTTTTGCATGATAGCTTTTGAAATCTTGAAATGTCCTTCAAAACAGATGTGCAAAATTGCATCACCAGCAACTTAGAATTCTGTCAGATTTTCTTATCTTCTTTTGAAGCTGAGGGAAAATGTGCTAAGAAAGGTAATATATGCCATTTTTTATTTTGGTTCTTATTGGCTTCATAACCCTGTTAAAACTGTAACACCATTGTGCTACAGCTTAAAGTACTTTGGTTATACAATAGGTATTTTATAAATATTGAAAGCGTGTTATGATTTGTTGCAAAGGTCCTTTACATAACCATGACATCCTAAATATACCTAGGCTAAGGAAGATTTTCTTTATTAAGCTTTTTGTTGCTATTCACCTGTCAGTGAATATTTGCCTGTAATTTCCTTTCAGTCTGAGCAGTGGTGATGAGTCCTGAGAGGTTCCCCTGGCGATACTGTCCTCATATGCTTGAATGTGTGTGAATTCTCCCTTCAGTTTTGCGTAGCAATTGTTGCCTGGCAGAGGGGGAGGTGCAAATTTATGTTGCTTGTTTGCTCCAAGAATCCCTTATTGGCAAGTACAGCAAACTAAAACCACAGGAAACATTAACAGCAGCAGGGTGAATGCAAAGCCTTATTCTCCTATCTGGCTTCTCATAAATATGAGGTAACTTTTACTTGCTCGCTTGTTAGGTTTCCTGGGTGCTTTTTCATCTTGTTGAGCTTGAGAGTTTGCAAAGCCTTTACCTGACACACTTCCTCAGTACTAACTTGATTTCCATTTCTCTCTCTCCCTCTCCCCCTCCATATTTCCTTTTTTTCCAGTGAATTGGGCATGAATCATGAAAATAGAGCTACAATGGTGAATATGATTTGTATGCATTTTGGTAGAAATTTTATCTCAAACTAAACAGTAAACAAGCATGAGTTTTATTATTATTTATATCAATGTAGCAGAGAGGACCAATTAAGCCATCTCCCTGTGTTCCCAGCAGAGTTACTGGAAAGAGATTGAGAGCAGGAGCCTAGTTTAACTGATCTCCATGCTTCCTGAAGGAAACTATTTCTCTCCACTGCAAAGGAGTTAAAGATTGATTTTGGAAATGCCCCAGTCTTACCCTATCTGTTGCAGCTTCAGAGTGCTGGAGCTGGCCCAGCCCAGTGGGAACCCCACAGGCTCCTTCAAATATCACCCACATCTAAGCGGGCGAGCAAAGAACTGAGCAACCCTTCCACCTGTTAAAACATATGGGCAGTATAGCAGGGATTCCCAGCTGGCCAAATCTGACCCTTTCTAAGCTCCTTTGTACAGGCAGACCAATCTGGTGGGCTCAGAGCATACCAGAAAAGGACAATCATCCTTTTACCCTTTCCTACATTTTCCACGGCTCCTGGAATTTCACAACCTAGGATCTGGAATTCCTAATGGTGATTTTCACGGTTATTCTAAAGCAAATTAAACCCTCTGAGAGTAAGTACTGTTATGATAAATTGGTTTAGTGGTGTTATGTAGTTCACATTTAAAAATATATTTCCTTATATTATAAAACATATTGCTACATCATAGAATAATGTTCAGTGGCCCTGAAGAGCAGCTGATCATAGGGTTTTCAAAACATACCATTTCAAGGTATGTTTTCATGTTTTGTTTAGCAAGCAATTGCTTATGCCATTAGAAAACTTCTGCCACGGTATCAAAGGATGCCAGGCAAACAGTTCGATGGCTTAATCTGAAGGAGCAGTAGCAGCTGTATGGCAATAACAGTATTTATGGCAACAGCAATATGCTATAATACTGCACTCTGGACGTTTTACTGCTTATCTGCAACAGTGCTGTCAGTAAACCCAGGAGCACTGCGTCTACTGATGTGCAAACGATGCAGTTCTTCTCACATGGTCAGTAATAAAGTGCCTAGAGATAAAATTCCCACCTAAGTGAGAGAAGATATACCACTGCCAGAACTGTAGATCTGATAACTTATTGCAATTTGTATTCTCATCTTCAGCAAGAAGACCGTAACTGTCTCTAATCCCAAATAATTTATTTAAATACCTACAAATTCCAAGTGGACAGTTAAACTTGCGAATATCTCCACAGTCCTCTCTGTATTTATTAATAACAGCCTATCTGCATTTATTTATAGATATATAATTATGTATGTACATATAATTAGCTAGAATTCTGTTGAGGACTAAGGAGAAAGACTGAGTGAGTCACCATTTTGAGTCCCATCTTCTGTGAGATGATGTAATCCTGAAGAACAACCGGGACAGCTCTCAGATATAGGGCCAAATTCTTGATAGATGTTTTAGATTTTGAACAGGGCAGTTGCCTTAGGCTTTTCAGGGTCCCCCCTGGGTTTACACACTGCCTGTAGGGGTAAATCACCCTCTGTATCTGCTGTGCCACTGGTGGAGGACAGCTCCTAACAATGAATTTCAACCTACATCCTCCAGAAATCTAATACTTTAGACTTCTTGCTTAGCTTTGTCAAAGAGATCCTGTCACTTCCTTTGTCATATAAATCTAACTGAGGTCTCCAGTGTTTACATACTGCTAAGCAAGCAAAGAAATCTGAACATACATCTTCAAACAATCTGATAATATGAAATCTGATGGATTATGGAAAATAGTACTTGTGAAAGACACAGGAAGATAAGGAAGATTTCTCTGGAAAAAAGAAAGACAAGAACAGTGAGTAATATCTTTGTCAATAGCTACGGGGCACATCACAAATTAAGGGAGTCTGCTTGCAGATTAAGATCAACCCTGAGAATTTAAATGAGTTTTGCTCAGGAAATGTGAACCTGCCTGAAAATGGTTCTAGTTTTCAAATTCACAGATCAAAAATTTGCACTGCACAGACTGCTTGCTCACTCTGGAGTTAGAGGCATCTGGGTCTCCTAAGTGTGACGTGCCAAGGCTTCCAAGGTCTGGGATACAGTTACACCTCAGAAAAATACGAAGGGCAGAGTGTTTATGATCCTCCCTCGTGCATCTTCACAAACGTACACACTGCATATCCAGTTGTCACCTCTCTCTTGAAATGAAGAGCTGGAGGGATCAGCAAACAAGTTCAAGGGGGACTCAAGGGGAGAGGAGAAGAAAAACTGAGCTGAGCATGATGTCAAACTCTGCAAAAGTTCTCCCTTCAGCTACATACTAGAGAGTCGTGGTGACAGAGGTACTAGCTTGCTGAGTCGCTGCCTCGGGGACTGGGGGGTCTCACTGTCCTCAGCTGCAACCTCGCTCTTCCTGCACACACACCATGGTCTGAAGGCCAGCTGTGGGCTCCCACTGGCTGGAGCCAGAGCTCAGTGGATGGCATGACAGGCCAATTTAATTAATTAAAACTGCAGAAAACAAGATTAGCAGAAAAAAAAGAAAAAAAAAGACAAGAAAAGACAAGAAAAAAGCAAAAGAGAAGAGAAGAGAAGAGAAGAAAAGAAAAGAAAAGAGAAGAAAAGAGAAGAAAAGAAAGAAAAGAAAAGAAAAGAAGCATTTTTTGCCAGGTTAGTAGAGTGACCCAGCTTACCGTGTGATTAGATGAGTATATGAGTATCAGACTGACGCAAAGGAGGAAAAGATCAAGCAGCTGGAATCAAAGGCAATGGATGGAAGGAACAGAGTAGGCAGGAGACAAACTGACACCTCCTGCTTTTACTGGAAGCAAGCCCTTAGTTCAGCTTAGCTGTAATGTGAAGCCATACCCTGGGTATATATACCCTGACTAAGAGTCACTGCTATGTGAGGACAGTGCTTAAGGTACCTCTTGATTTGAATGAACAATACATATCTTATAAGACTAGTTTTTCAGGTCCTCTGCTGAATCAAATGAGTGTTGCCGCACCAAATTCTGTTCGCAGGTGATTTATAGAGCCATGCTTTCAAAGTCATACCCAGCACAGTAAGAACTGAAAAGGAAGATCAGAAAGGAGGGCACAAAAGAAGATCATTGTCATTCTCTGCACACCTGGACAGAAGTCATGGCTCTGTGTCTGAGAAATCCCATTCTAAGAAAAAAAAATATATTTGTAAATAATGTTTTGCTGATAGATAAACTATGGAAAACCCTTGCTGTGTGTCCTATCAGAGTTGGACTGAAGTTGCCAAGATCTGAACACACACTGTGCCTAAGGATAATAATGTCAGATCATGGTGGTCCTTTCCATTATCCCCTTTCAGATCAGTAGTCAGTGTAATGGCTGGAGCCTGAAAACTGTGAAGGTCTGTCCCCGCCAGATTTACGGGATCAGCCCATATGTCTCACAGGATGGGAAATGGCAGCTTTGTGACAATGCCACAGGTGACGAATCTGAACAGTAGATCTGGTGGCATAGGCCGGATTTGACACAACCCACAAGATCACTGTAACTGGTGATGCTAAATGTATTTATTCTTCATAATGCTTTGAGAACTTCCTTTTCTTTCAGCAGGAAGAAAAAGTACAGAGGGATGAGGGAAGGGCCAAGATACTTGACTGTGATACATTTGTTAAAAATGAAACTTTTTACCTGTTTTAATATAGTTCTACAATCCAGAAAAGTAAATAGTTCCAGTGAGTTCTACTTACAAAAAATGCTTATTAAAAACTGCAAGCATACCAAATATTTCTGAATGTAAAAACAACATGGCATTTGTTTTCAGGTCCAGACCTAACCTGAGAAACCTTTGACTGAACACTGACAGTGTACACTGATTGGAAATCAGGATAAGTGTAGCAATAAAATAAACCTCTTGATTTCTCCATTTCTTGACACGATGTACAGGTGTGGGGGGTTAGCTCCTCAAAAGCACAAAGAGGCCATAGCAGCAAGTGTTGCAGTGCCCATCCTGCATGTGCCCTGACAAATTAGGCTTCAGGTTTTTATGGCACATGGGAAAGGTATAGCAGTAAAAATGGAAAATCCCGGTACCAACAAACAGGGTAGGAGCTGTGTAAACTGCCCAGCAGAAAATGCTTGGTGCCCTGTGAAGCAGAAGTGCAGCCTCCTGTATGTCCCAGGTGCCATAAAGGAGGGACTTCTGTCACTGACCCTAAGGCAAGTGACTTCATATCTTCTGTTATTTACTTTGAAAACATTGTGTCATTTCATTTTTTAATTTATGTTAGTTCAGCTTTCTATATTACACCCTCACTGTAAAAAAAGTTTTTCCTCATATTTGAATGGAACTTCCTGTGTTCCAGCTTGTGTCTGTTGCCTCTTGTCCTGTCCCTGGGAACCACTGAGAAGAGTCTGGATCCACCCTCCTTCAACCCACCCTTCATATACTTGTAAGCATTAATAAGGTCTCCCCTCAGCCTTCTCTTCTCCAAGCTAAAGAGTCCAAATTATTGGATCCCTTCATTGAAAAAGCGTTCACTATTTGAGCAAATATTTTCCTCACAATTTGGGCAATCTGCTCTCCAAATCCTGCTCCTTGTTGCCAGTCTTGTCTTTACTCACACTTTCTACACTATTATCTGTATTGAAATGTACTGGTTGGAATAGTAGGACGTAATTAAGTGCCACCTCTATTAGCAGGTTTTTTTTCTCCATTCAGTACCTGGGAATTGCAGAGTGCCCCACAGTGACATGGGGCTTCTCATGGGAATTCTGGTAGTATTTTTCTCTAATAATGTTTTAAATTTCTCTACCCATATTCATAGTTAGCTGATTCTCATTGCTATGCAGAAGGGTGGGGTTTTTTAATCTTACCCTTTTCCTCACTTTCTTCTAAAAATTTTTAGACTCAAAAAAATTCTACATTATACTTCTGTTTCTTTACAAACCTATATATAATGCCGTTAACCAAAAGTCACAAAACTGGCATTATAATAACAAATAAAATTATTGCAGTTACAAACTAGCACTACACAATGCGTCTACTACACCTTAACTAAACAGTTGCTTGAATGGTGTGCCAGTTTTTCTTCGATGTCTCCATGAGTTTGTCTGTGAAAGACAGAGGAACCTGTAGGTGCTCTATTTCTCATAAAATTTGGTCTCAAATCTCCTTTTTTTCTCCACTGTGGAATCATTGTTCTGTTAACATCCGTTTTCGAGTCAAATTCCAGTCAGTGACATCATAAACTCATTTCGATTCGCAAATTAACTGCTTGATTTTGTTCTTTCAGGGAATATTTGTGCATGGCCTTCCTTTTGTCTCTGAACTGTAAAAATGACTGTCCCATCACATTGTCCCACAATATGAACATAAATGAAGAAACCTGGTAAGACCATTCCGCTTTGCTTCATTGTTCATTGTTTCTGAGGGAAAAATCAGCAAAAAATACTGACTGGTCCCTTGGAACCATTTGTTCAATATTAAAACTATGCTTCTGTCCGTGCCTAAATGTCAGAGACAGAAACTAAGGAACACACGAATAAACTGCAAAACTGCCCCCTCATTCTATGCTCTCCTACAGCACCATTTTGAATTAGAAACAGACTTTAAACCATTAACCTATTTCATTTTGTAAAGATATTTCTGTAACACACAGAAAACATGAAGGAGATGTGTCTTAAATTTTTAAAACTAATTTCCAAGCTAATATGAAAGTTATTACTTGAAGCTTAATATTATCATATGCACCTGTAAAGGTTGGTCAATTACAAGTTACCCATAAACCCCTTTTTGTTATTTTAACATCATAAATAGTAATCTGGCATTAAATATTTGTGATCTGGGCCAGTAACCTTTTTCAGTCTCACAGGACTTTTTTTAATTAAACTATATCTTTGTCCCATGTCTATAATCCTCTCTTTGACATTTTATATACAAGACACCTTGCTGCAAAAAGGTCAAGCAGTACAGTTATAAATGGAAAAGAGATTAAAAGTATTCTCAAGCCACAGTGATCTAAAAGAGAGTTAAATATGGAGTGTTCTTCACAGGCTTCCTTAGATGAGTTAAGAGGAAACCCTGTTGGCAGATTTTTATTATAAGAGCAGAAAAGCAAATGAAAATTATTTCACAAAAAAATGAATAATGCACAGTTTTAATTTGCATATTGGAATAATTATCTCTAAAAGAGCCCTATAGGACTTTGTTTCCATAAAACTTTTATGTAGACCATTGCCAAATGTGGCTTATGTGTTTATATAATTTTTCCTTCTAACATAGTTCCATTATAAAAACAAAACCCCAAAACAACTACAGTAACATCTTGCTGCAGTTAATTACATTCCTGCAAAAGAATCATGACAGAAATGAAGAACTCCTTTCTTAAAAGTCTGTGAGAAATTCAAGAATGGGAAATGGCAAGAGATATTACAGCAGCCAGTCAGAGAAGGGTAGTTATAAAGGAGTGTAAGTAAACATAACTGCAGTAAAAGTGAGTGGCTTCTTTATTTTCATCAGAACATTAAGCAGAAATTGAAGGAACATTTTTCCCTAATATTCTCCAGCTGGCATATTATGACCTCAACTTGCTCACTCTATGCCACACTGGAATAGCTTTAATGGTGTACATGGGTACAACTAAACAATACATTACTTGTAATGTCTTAAGTAACCTAGCAAAGCATGGTACCCAATTGCTGAAATGCTGTTGTGGATCTTTCAGAGTCTACTTTGTTACCCCCAAGAGACTAACCCAGGTCTGGAAACTCTTTACTGCTAATTTCTTTCTATCCATTTTATATAGCCCAGTGAGAGAAGGATATTTCGTGTAACTCTATGTCATCAGAACGCCTGTTTAGATGCAAATGTTGGAGACAGCAGGGTTTACAATGACCCCTAGTTCTCCATTTCACTTTCTGATGGTCTGTTAGTATGTGTGTTTTCAAATGCTCCACTGACTGACTTATATCTAAGGGAGAGTTTTTACACCACCTGCTTAATACTGTATCTGAGGCATCTAACCGAGGTGTGATGCAGAGCACCTAAGTTTATGAGGTGAGTTCCCTGTAGTCTCTCTTCACAGTTATTTAAAGTTCCTAAATAATCTGAATTAGTGGGGAGACACAAAAGATCCCAGTGCAGCTATTAGTATTTGTGGGACAGCGAAAACGGAGTCAACATACTTGTATGACAGAAATAAACTTGCATCAGTGTTACTGTTCAAAAATCTTAAATATAATATAAGTTTGAATCCTGTTGCTTCTTTCTTCCTTTCTGCCACTTTAATCTTGGTCTGCCCTAAATAAAAGGTTACCTACTGTTTCCAGTTGCCTTCAGCTGTTAAGAGACTGCATAAAGCAACTGAACTGTTGATATCCAACAAATCCAGCTCCTGTCCAAAGAAACTAGACACCTTGTTTGTAGAACGTCATATCTGACAGGGCTAGATTAGCAGCTGTGAGCCTGTTGACTCAGTCTTATTAGATCTGTGTGCTAATAAAATAAACATTTAAAAGAGAATCCATAGCAATTTATAAGGCAAAAACTCAC
Organism: Jacana jacana; assembly: GCA_013400555.1. Classification (NCBI taxonomy): domain Eukaryota; kingdom Metazoa; phylum Chordata; class Aves; order Charadriiformes; family Jacanidae; genus Jacana; species Jacana jacana. Next base: position 10,954 of record VZTM01018648.1, read on the forward strand.
CAGCAGTGCAAAGGCAAAGTATAACAAACACGGGAAGCTCAACTACACATCAGTGTGAAGAAGCAGGATGGTAAACTGGACACCCTCCCCACACGCACACAGCTTTGTTACACATGTGAAATCTTATCTGCTTACTTGTCTACGGAGATTTCTATTGCCTTTTCAGCTGTTCAGAATAAAAGCATGCTGGTGACGGTCGTGCTCCACATACCTCTAAGGCAGCCCTTGGTAGAGGAGGGAGCTCCATTGCGAAAGGCGCACTGCAGAGTGTGGGCTTTGGGCTTGGCGTGTTGTGAGACTCCTCATCTCTTCTCTCTATCACTTACATGCTCTGGCTCTGCCATGACTCAGGCTTTTCAACTGCTTTCGTAAAGTACCGTGCATTAGAAATCTGTAAGAGGGAAACAAATGCCATTAATTATTTTTTTATTACTCTGAGTATGTTTCCACTGGATAAGTAAACTATAGTTCTATTTTAAGCATATTGTCAACACTGAAATAGTCAAGATTTGTTTTAAAACTAACAGGTCCATCCACCTGAGAACAGTGTTATATAGCACACTTTAGTAAATATATAGCAAACCATTAGTAAACTGCCACAAAAAGTGTCTCGTTTTTACCATTCTTCCAGTCTTTGCCCTTTGTGCTGACTTTGGCACTTGTCCACCTCTGGAGTGAACTGGTTCAGCTCACTAAACTGACAGAAAAATATTTGGCCACTTAGTTATCATTTTTCATACCTTTGCAAATGTTAGTTTTCTGCTGATTTAGCTCCCTAAATCTGGTTTCCATGGGATCAGGTAAATCCCAGAGTAGCAGAAGCACATGGTTGGAACCAGGGAAGAAGGGGGCATGGTCTACTACTCTAATGGCTCAGTAGTGACACAACCCTTTTCCTTCTCTCTCTTCTGCCCACGGTGATTCTCAGGTGACATGCTTTGCCTTGGCTCTTCTAGGTTGCACTCTTTCTTGTTGCCCTTTCAGACGGTATAGTTAAAGAAAGAGGAATATAATCATGTTTTGATCACTTTCTGCTTGTCTGGGGGTTCACGGGATCAGTGAGCCTGAAATTTGCTCCAAGCACCTATGGCATTGCACTTCTGCCTCAATTTCTGTAACCATGCCAAATATGTCTGCGTATCTCAGCTATCTACATGGGGGTGTCAGATATAACATGGGATGTATGAACAACAGCTGTTCCCTCTTGCAATGACAGCTGGAGTCAAAGGATCTCTGAGTTGGCACTAGGTCTTTAGACAAGTGAATTGGGTCTTGAACTGTCCAGAGTCACAAATAGGATCTCTGAAAGGAGTTGTCCCAAATAGAGCAGCCTAAACACTTTTCATAAGTTTGTTTGATTGGTTGTTTGGATTTTGGGGTCTGGACCCCTTTTCTTCAATTAAATAAGTATTGACATCTCTTTCTCTGAGCTCCATGCCCACAAATGGGTAGATGCCCCCACTATTCTGCTTCAAATTCCTGCAGCCCCAGCCTGCAGTCCCTTATCTCTCTTTGCAGGTGTATGCTGCTCAAGGCGTATCTACCTCTTGGTGGGCTGTGGCCAGGGAGCTGGCAGGAAAACACCCTCGCACTGCAAGCTTCAGCAAATCTGTCCCCAGCCTTGCTTGCTGGTGATCCCTCAAAGGAAATGTTCTGCTTTCATGTGGCTTCAAAAGAAGACATGGAGAAAATGCAAGGGAAAAGGAAAGACATAGGCCAGCTGACATTCTTAGAGGCTTCAAGGATATAATGCACACCACCAACAACAAATGTTGTCCGCTTTGACAGCTGAGAATCAACAATGTAGAACCAAAAATACAGAAACACTGGGGAAACACAACAGGGAAACAAAGAGTAGATTAGTTTCTTAATCACTGCTGCCTCTTATTTGAAATTAAGGAGAGTGTGAAACTGCATATATGTTTTTTCCCTCCATGGTATTCAAATATATTGCCTATGTGATAAAAATTACTTTCCCATAATAATTTTCTTTTCCATTCACATCAATATTCATACCCTAGTGTACGGCTTTAAACAGATTTTTCCATTGCATCTGTCCACAGAGCAAACAAATCTTTATGCGTGTTCTTCAATTAACTTTACTTGGAGCAGACTCCATTAGCATGTAAATGAAAAAGTCACTCTGCCCAGTCTACAGTGCCTTAGAAAGTTTCACTGGCCTATTTGGTTACAATTATGAAGAAATCGTACCTTTAACAAACACAGCTAAACTGACAAAAGCCCTAATATGATGTGATTTCATTAAGAACTGATTTAATTTACTATTGTCTCCCCTCTTGGAAAGCAGCAATGTCTCATTAGTTATATAACTGTGACAAAACTGTAAAGCATAGTTATCTACACTTTGCTAGCTCAGCAAGCAAAAGAATAGTCCACAAATGTAACAAAGCCACAATTATTCTTTTTAAAGGTTAGGAAGTGCTATAAAGGTTCACTTTAAGCCAGCATTGAGACTGTTATGTTGTTGTATATTGCTCTGTTGTCAATAATCAGTGGGAACTCTAGTGACAGTTTTGCTAAACACTGTTCCAGACCTTAACTGTAATTACAGTAAGCAAGTTAGCACCTGCCAAAACTTAAAAGACTTCTACTAATGAAAAAAATTACCACAAAGTGCTGGATTTAGCTGCAAACCACTTTTCAGCATCAATCTACTTCTTTTGCAGATGACCATAGCTTATGAGAGAGATTGGGTTGCAAAATTATTTGTGAAATATTTTCCATCTGGTAATTCAATGTGTATAGCTTTGCATATTATTTCTAATGATTTAATGTGCCACTGAATAAACCTGCATCTCCATTATTCATCATGATTTCCACAACCTTTCCTTCTCCAACATTCTCCAACAATTTAATATCACTAGTAAAGTAAATACCCTCCTAAAATATTTATTTGTTTCATGAAAGAAAGGCCAGAGTCAGAGCTGTTAGGTAACTGCAGTAGTGAGGTAAAACATAAGAACATCCTGGATGTTTGGCCTGAAGACATTCTTTGGTATTTTTGCCTTCTTTTTGGGGACTAACCCTCCTGCGCAGCACATCCCACTGGACATGTTAAGGAAAGAGTGTTTCCCCCGTGTTCTCCAAAACAGGAACATGCCCCATGCCTCAAGGGGTTCACCTGGGAAGTGCTGAGGTTTCCCAAAGGTTGCTGCAGGTATTGCTGGTGAGGTGTTTACAGTACTTCTGGCCTCTGCAAAATAATTTACCTGGAAAAAATCAACCATCTTTCCTGCAGACCATTTGTGAATTTACAGTGTGTTAAATCTTGAGTTGCTCAGACAGGCTGTCTGATGAGTATTCACACACCATATCCCATCCACCAACCAGGTTTTGATACGTGACAGAATTTTTCTTCTCAGTCTGCTGTCATCAGTATTTGGCAACAGTCTTTAGCCAGAGCTTTTTGGAAGCCAAGGTAAATTATACCTACTTGAATTTCTAGCTAAACCTCTGTGGCTTTCTTCCTGGATTTCTGTGGTGCTGGAAAAGTAAAAATTACACTCAGACAAGCTGTGAAGACCAATTTAAAAATGTATCATGTATTTATAGCAATAATACCTAGGTAGTTTTAAAAAGGTCCTTTAATGGCTGCTTATGGAAATGGTTTTGGACAATTTCAGTGGCGCTAAAGCACTGTTCTCTTTTCTATAATTCCCAAGGTCATCCTTTGTTCTTTCTTTCTTTCTTTCTTTTGATAAAAATCAATCCTCTAGAATGGCTCCTGCTATTAGAGGTATATTACATATTTTAGTTAGTAGTTCAGCTACTTTTTGTTTTTCCCTTTTAAAACTCTCAAATGAATACTAACCAGCCCCAGGGACTTTCTACCATTAACTTTATCTGGTTGCTCTAATGCCTCATCTTCAGAGGCCACTCTCTCTGACAATGCCTCATCTGTAAAAATTAACCTTGAGTTAGAAATGTCTGCCTCATCCTCATTAGTGAAGACTGATTACAAAGAATTCATGTAATTTCTCCACAATCTCTTCATCCTTTTTAATTACAACTTCAGTGGTCCAGTTGACCTAGACACTTATTTAGTTTGTTCTTCCTGATACAGTTAAAGAATTCCTTACTGGTGGTTTTAAATGCATTATGACTATTAGCCTTTTAAAAAAAACTTTTCATCAAAAATTATAATTCAATCCATAGGAAAATGATTTTTCCTCATGAGAAGTCTAACTGCTTATAACAAGTTTGATATCTGGCTTTCCTTTTGCGTAACTTTCTTAAACAGAGTGTTAAGCAGCCAGCCGAGCAGACACTAAGGGATGATGCCCACCATGATGTCTGTTATTCAGGTCACCACTAGCAAGAGTTTTGGGGACTGCAAACACAAACACCACTTGGAGGAATGGGATCCTTTCTGTCTACAGCATCCAGCAAGCTGCATCATTAGAAAGCACGTGCTGGATCCCAGCTGGAGCCAGGTACCACCTGCAGGGTATTCTGTACAACTGCCTTTGCCTAAGTGCTCGAGGGATGCCTCCATTTGGTTAATCTTCCCTTTCTCGATTAAGTTTTTTTACAGCTTAGGAATCAACCCTTTTGTCTTGAATTTTTCTATTATGAATGAAGATTCATATGAAAAAATTTTACTGCATTTGGGTTCAGTATATTCCACGATAACTTTCAAATTCTTTACCAAAAGAGATGGTCTGAGTGGTATCTGTACATCTGAACAGACCCAGTCATGTCTTCACGTCTGATATATATATATATATTTTTTTTTAGAGAGAAATTCTGCATTGTTAATAGAGGTTGCATAAGAGGAGCAAAAAACATCTTTCATCTACACCTAACAATTGCAGGGTTCCCTGAATAAGGATGTCTTTCTTTTATTTTCTGCCTGAAATTGTAGCTTGCCCAACACTTCTAAGAAATCCACTCTTAAGTCATCCATTCTTAAGTCATTCCTACTTTGTGACAATTGCATACCACTGTATAAGATTTTATAATAGTTTAGAATACCTCTTAACTGAGCAATATAATTATACAGTTTCAGGTATACCAATACTTTCCATTTTAGAAAATAGAATGCTGAGACATTCACCATTAATAATATTTCCAGATGTAACTGCTTCTCATATCTCTAAACAGACACCTAACACACACATAATAGAAGAGGAAAAGTTGATACTAATACCTACTCTAGCCATTCAAGAATATTTCATCCCCATGTGTTCTGCAAAGGCTTTTGTTATTTAAAAATAGTTGCATAAAACTATATCCTCATTTTTTTCTTTAAATTTTTCATACATTCTTTCTCCATGTATTTTTATTATTCATATTTGCTTTTCCCAGGAATCCAGCTTTGTACATTTCTGATTTATCCTAAGGAATTAAATATCCAGAAAAATAAACAGAATGTTTATATTTAGAAATTTGCTTTTAAGATTAAAACCCAGCCTCAAGGAAAATGCAGCAAGCACATCTACTGCAGGGAAAACTGCATTCTATTCTGACTTTGATCTGCCCCAGCTGTCAGTCTTTTATATTATTGCATTATTCTCTATATACCTTTTGTTGACCTTGACCTCTTATAAATCTCAATGTAGTTCTATTCCTTAACGTTCAGTAAACTGCTGTTTGTTATTTTTATTTTTCTCTTTGTCTTGCTTTTAGGTGTTCTACTGCATTATAGTAAACATCTGAATATTTACTGGGAGATAAGGAAAAGTATGACTCTACTTGTTGACGGATTTTTTCTTGGGAGTGGTTACTTCTGTATTAAGTCTGTACCCCAACTCAGCTGGGGATGAAACAAAGAGGCAGTTCTCCTGCTCTTTTCCTTCCCCAGCCTACAAATTTCAACCTCAACATTAAGGTTTTCTACAAGTATTACACATGCATTAGTGAAGCAGTGTATTTTGCTGAAAAATCTCCTTGCTGATTCAAGTAATCCCTAAGGTTTTTTTTATTCTGCCTCTTCTGTTGCTCATTTTTGGACACACAGGCTACTAACAAAATACCATGGAAGCATAAGCAAAGCACCTTGGCTGAGGCAGTGCAGTTACTGATGCTGTCTAACTGCATTTATCAGGACTGGATTGATGACAGCTAAACCATCTGATTGAGAGCTGGCAGGAACACTCTTGGTTATGATACCACGTTTTGCCCTGCAGCTCATGATGTGTTTTTTTTTTTTCTCCATACACTACACATAACATCCTCATGCAGACATTTTAACTGTCTTTCAAGGTCTTAAGAGTAATTTTTGAGATACTCAAACCCGATTATTTTCTTTTTAATCTTATTCAGATTATTTAGTTTCTACTGTGACACAATTAGACACATCTCTATTGGATTTGAGTATTCATGCGTTCTTACGTGTGAAGGCATTTTATCTGTTAAAAGACAACAACTTAGTGAAATCTTTTAAATTCTATTTCAAAACTGCAGTCTCGTTGATAGCTACTGAGATGCCAAGAAACTAGAGGCTAGACTGAAGTCACAGAGACTTGCAAAGGGACTTGACCTGAGCTCATACTTGTGTGACTGCAGACAGT
>VZTM01018651.1:9441-22521 GCA_013400555.1 Jacana jacana
GAAAGGCTAAGTATATGTGAGAGGATATAGGAAGACAACTAGAGAGTCCTGAGCAGAACAGGAAAATAAGAAATAAACATTGTCACACATTTAATGTTAAATTTCCAACATATTGTGAAACATAGGTGATCTTTAAGAGGTGGTTAAAAGTTCTCTGGGCTTTTATGCCAATGTTATAATTTCAGTACTAAAGTTATGATTTTTGATCTATTTTTGTTAACATGACTACAGAAGTCTTATTTCACATGTTGGCTAACCCCAAACAGTTTTTAGGAATCAAATTTGTGAACAGATTGTTATTTTCATCAGATAGTGGGAGAAGGAAACATTAAATAGCATTACTATATTATTAATTAATATACAGTATGCAATAGCACACTGCAGCATCCTCTGCAGAGCAGAGAAGCTGAATTATGTCAGAGAAGAGAGAAGAGCCGAGAGCAGTTAGAGTTTAAAAATGAGAACAGTCCCTTCTAATTTTATTTATTGCTTCCACCAAGACTATAACTTGGACTGCTACTGTGAATCTTCCTCTGGAAGCACGTATAATGCCCCTAATATACTGCTAATTTTAGTGTTGATAAGTACACGTCGGTTAGATGGCTAGCATAGTCCAAGGCAAATGGCATGAGGACTTGCTATAAGTAGTCTTTGTGGCCCAAGAATCCCATGGCTTAGGTCAGGACTCAGAAGTTCTCATGACAAAAAGAAATAGTCTCATCTTACAGTTTTAAAGTCACTCTTCTGAATGAAATTTCCTTCAATGAAAAGAAGTTGTGTGATTATATGAAACACTAATGAGGACACACATTTTAAAGCTTCTCTCATTCCTTCTTCCAATGTTCTTTGAAATACACTCTGAAAAAAACTTCATGTACAGTATTGTGAGCTCAATCATTTTCACAGAGTTTCTGTCCCATGATTCTTGAAAGATTCACATTGCTAGAGAAGATGTTCTGAATCTATTGACATTGCTGCCCAGGGATGTGGTGGAGTCCCCATCCCTGACTGTGTTTAAGAGTAGATTAGATGTGGTGTTGAGGGATATGGTGTAGGGGAGAACTTGTAGAGTAGGGCTGATGCTTGGACTTGATGATCCCAAGGGTCTCTTCCAACCTAAATGATTCTATGATTCTATGATTCTATGATTTAATCAGTCAATATCTGGAGGGGGGAAAAATTAACCCAATTGTCATTACAAATGAGCCAATAACACAGACAAGCTTCGGGTAATGTGTGATTAAGACTGCTCCAGAGATATGCTGAAACATGTTATGTATGAAAGAGTCCTATATTAGCAAAAGGTATTAATTACTGGAAGATAAATTTAATAGATTTCTGGATCAATTTGTGCTACTTTTGCACAACAGAGGACACAAATGTGCTACTGCCCCCTCTATTTAGGTTCCCAGAAGATTGAAATTTGTGATGTATGTCATCTTTCTATCAAATGTAAAGTAGTTGTACCTTTTCAGAATTATATAATTACAACATAAAAATCTGGATATATCTAGACACACAACAGTCTTTTTAGTAAACATTAATTCTTAACTTAATTCAGGTTAATAGCAAGCATTGCTTTCAATACAAGAGAATAGGTTTGCATCAGGCATTATTTTTAAATTAATATTTTTGCATTTTATATAAGCAAATGAAACCACCAAAAGAACAGAACAGCACTCTCAGTTAAACACTGATTTATTTACACCAAGAACTGCCACAATTTTAGTGTGTCAAGCTCATCATTATGGCTTAATTGCTGAAGTGGAAAAGGAAAGGTTAGTCTACTACTCTTACCAACATTCTCGTGGTACTGAATCCAGTACTCAGAATAGAAAATCTTTTCAAATGGTTTGCAATGGACTGTGTATCAGGACAGTTGGACAAAAATTTGAAACATTTTTACAATTGTATAGTGAGAATTTACAATTAATCTGTCTACATAACTTCAAAGCACTGTTTATTAACCTTTTATTATCAATCAAAACTTTCAATGAAACATGACACTCATGCAATCATTGTGACTAAAATCTGACAATTTTGCTGCTAATATGCGAGACAGCGGAATCTGGATGGCATTGCTTTGGTTTTTAATGTTAACAGTGAAAACATGTTTGACAGTGAAAAAGACAAATGTGAAACACAGGGAGAAATGCCAGGAGTGTATATAACAAATAAGCATGGCATTTTGTCCATTTTACATAATAACTTTATTGACCATAGTGGCGAGACAAAATATAAGAATTATAAGGGGCCAGCTCATCTGGTGTAAGTCAACATCACAAATCAAAGCTCATATGAGGAAATTGCAAACTTGTTTTGAAGAGCGCAGATATTTATCTAGTGAGTTTGGTTATTTTGGAATGCTAGGGGGAAAAAGGAGAACAGGGACCTCGGGCTGAAACCATTCTAAATGACTGGCAATACTTCAGTTTTCTATTTATACAGTAGAGCCAGGTGAATTCTATTGCACTTCAGATATCAGCAAAGAGATTGCCATTTCTTTGTTTTCTGAGACAGAGTTAAAGCAGATTGACTTTTACAGAGTGAGTGGAGTTTGTAAAAGTAGGCCCTTAAGTAAATAAAATTCTAAATCCTTTTTTACCCAGTTCTTTATTCTTTAGGCATGTGTAAGCCCTGAATGGATGTGTCCCTTTAATGACAAAAATCAGTAAATCAGAAGTAGTATAACTTTAAAAATAAAAACAAAGAAAACATCTGAATTTTTCTATATAAAATCATAGTCTGACATACAGTGTTTTGCACGCTTTTTTATTTGAATAATTTCTACTTTCTTCCTAGTTTCTGATCCTGAAATCAAATGTGATTAACAGTGTAGATGATTTGAAAAAAAACCAACCCTATAGAACATTAAAATATTAAATTTAAGGTGGTTAAAATCACTAGGTTCTGTTAATCACTTAAAGTACTATATACATATATATGACTAGACTTAGCGATTTCAGAAAAAGTACCATTTTACAAAAGAATGCGGGTTAAATTATAAAGGCCTGTACAACAGAACCCATTTATTTGATCTGAAAATTGAACTAAAATAACAATTCATACACAAGTAGCTATAGGTTGATTTAACTTTGGTGACAAATGATTACACTGAAGAACTGGTGTATTCTTCATGTTGAAGAGATATTTTAGTGGGGGGAAAAAAAAAAGAATAAAATAGATCAGGGAATTTCAAAATTTTCTTTGACAAAGACGAATTGAAAAAGAGATATTATTTTACTAATAAAGAGTATTTTCAAGGCAGAAATAACCAGAAATTAATAACCATCCTTTTTATCTCAGATTGACAATATTTTGATAAATGTTGATAATTTCTTTTCTAAATTTGATTTTTGGCACTGAGATTTTTTTTAGAAAAAAAACCCACCCCAAACCCAACAGTAATAAAACCCACACAGCCATCTAATCACTTGCTCTAATATCTTTTTACCAATTCCCTTTTTTGATGCTCTCTGGGAATAAATGCACTGATCTCATTGGATTTTGCTGCTACCTATGGATTTATTAAGTCATAAAAAATGATCCAATACCACATATATTCACTTGTGTAATTGTTGTTTTCTTTATTAAAATATATAAGGTAAATTAAGTAAACTACCAAAAAGAAACATGAAAACTCCTAATGTTACCCGTAACAGGTAATTTTATCACAATTACCAAGTTGCTTAATATTGAAAATGTGAGAATATTTTTATTAACACATGACCTTTTTTAGCACTTACTTTCTCAATAAGCTCCTTTACAAATTTTCACCCCTTTATATTACTTACTGTTTTCTCTCAGTTTCATTAAGAGGAATTATAGCACTCACAGAAAGAGGTGAGGTAGGAAAGGAATGCAGTAGCAAGAGAAAAACACTACAAATAACTAGTGTAAGAATCAATGATGCTATGTTTATATCTTCATGGTGACTAGAAAGGTGAAGAATGAAAAATATTTGGTACTTACATTTCTCAGTAATAGAAAGAAGACTATAGTAATGTGCGAGGTCTGCTATTTCAGGAAAGAATTAGTCTTCCTTCTTTGCTTTGCTTTTTTTACATTTGTATTTAATTACTGTAGATGTTTATTCAGTGAAAAGACAATAGTTTGCTAATAGTCTTCTTCATGACTGCTTCAATTAAACAGAGGAAAGCAGTTAATTATATTTTTTTTTTAAAGAAAAGGAGGTCAAAATGGAGACCCAAGTAATAAAGTTTGATAAGTAATTGCAAAAGCTGCTTCTGGTAATAATTAAAATAGTTGCTTAAAGGTTTGATCCAAGTTTTCTTGAAGTCTGTGGGAAAATCTCCACTAACTCATTGATGAGCTGCTGTGATGATCAATGCTAATTTGATACCAGTGTTTGGCACAAGGGGCATACTGAATAAAATGACTAATAGCAGAAAGAAATCTCTAATTTTGTTACAAGAACTAAAAAAAAGCATTCTAGAGGAGAACGTGCCCACCAGCTACTAGTAGAGAGAATGTGCTGCACTAGAGAGACTGCACTAAGTACTAAAGTTCAAGCATTGTTGGAGATTCAAACACTGTACAACTTGTCTGAAATTTGTTTCTGAAAAATAATCACTGTCTATGTACACTAATCAGCTGTGCCAGTCCTGAAATAGTATATTTAATTTTTTTTTTTCATAGGAAGAATTAAAAAATTGACTTTATAAAGTAAAATAAGATGAAGAATGTCACTTTGATAAACTTCTTTGAAATTACTCTTAATTTCAGATTCTGTTCATATTTTTCTGCCTTTTCATATATGTATTTTCTTGGATCCTTCTGTAAATTACTTTCAGAATAATTGAAACTTCAAGTATAGCGGNAAGTCTCTAAACTACACTCTTTTGTAGAATCACAGAATGGTTTACATTGGAAAGGACCTTAAAAATCATCAAGTTCCAGACCCTCTGCCATGGGCAGGGCCACATCCCACTACAGCAGGTTGCTCAAAGCTCCATCCAGCCTGGCCTTGAACGCTCCCAGGGATGGGGCTTCTTTGTGAAAAAATCCATGCTGGAAAATAATGTCATAACCTGCATAATGAGCAGCCTTTCTAGCCCTTTGGTTTAAGAGTAGAAAAATATCTCATCTTATGCCAACCTCAGCATAAAACCCCCACATTTCATTTTAGCAGAAATGTTGCTATTCTCTGAGAACATATGAATAGAAGCGTGTTTTTTTCTGTGCCTTTGTCACACTACCTGGTACTCATCTTTTCAATGCACTTTCCATGGACTCTCTTTGTGCTTATCTGTTTTGTCACTTTTCTCTGAGCCTTCCAGTTTTTATACAATTTATGGGGAGGGTGACCAGAAATCATTGGTGTTCAAGGTGAAGCAGCTGTACTGTTGGTTTATATAATATCACTATGATATCTCTAGTATTATATTCAACCAGGTCTTTAATGTATATGTAAACATTTGTTTTCTTAGTTGATCTCTAAAATCATGCAGTTTTCTCTTTCTGTCTTCTCCTCCCCTGAGTTCTACTGTTAAATTACAGTTGATAATTTAAATAATTACTTACCTGCATTCCAGTTAGTTTTCCTGGTTGTGCTCTGTCTTTTGTCAAAATAGCATGAACAATTTCTATGCTTTTAGTAACTTGACTTCTTCCCCCATGCTGATTTTTTAATGTCCTATAACTCTCACATCAGCTATGCAAATTGAATATTCTGGAGTGCAGAGACACAGACACTGAAGTGTCCCAAGGCACAGCGTTTAAAACAGCAGCTTTACCAGCTTTCTGCCTTTCTCCACAGTGCAAGTGTGTGATGGAGAGAAACAGCTCATGTGCCCTCTCAGGCAAAGAAAGCAGGATGTTACTCTCTATGTGTGACAGTAAAAGGGCAGGAATCACCCATCCTCTACAGCAGCAATGTGATATGGAGTAAACTAGTACAACAGGATCTCCATATATTTCTTTCTAGAGCATTTCAAATAGCCTGGGAAACCTGCTTATCTTACCCTGCTTCAGCAGGGGGGTGGGCCTAGGTGGTCTCAAGAGGTCTCTTCTGATCTAAATGTGATTCAATTACCTAATTTTTTAGGATAGTTTTTCAAAAGTCACTTCCATTTAATTTTTATTTCTCTTCTCCACTGTACTTTTTCTATTAGTTTACTTTATGAAGCAAATAATATAATACATTAATTTAGAACCTAATAGAAAAATAAAAAGCCCTCTACACTGCTGAGAATATTGTATTAATAGACCGTGATAACATGATAGTTCATTTCATGATATCTCTTCCTTACCCTTAATTTTCCATAATCATCTCTTCATATTCCTTTCTGCTAATTTCTAAGGTAGAATAGGAAACTACTTTTCCTGTTTGTGAAAGTGCCATGTGTACCTGTAGCTCTGAAGAAATAATGCATGCTATTGGTGAAAACATCACTTCCTCACTGTAGAGTGCCAAAAACCTTTCATTTTGACTTAACAAGGCTTTTGTATCAAATGAACATTGCTGGCTGATGCCCAAATACTAATCAAATACTTTTACATCAATTGTACGCTAAGGTCATGATTCAAAATCTGATTCTGCAGCACTGTGATTCCATGGGACACAGATCAGTAAGTACAACATTGTAAAGTTAGTTTACTCCTGCAAAATCCTAGACTTCTTTGAAGGCCTAAATGATGCTTTGTTAAAGCAGTTCCTAACCACTATGATGCAGAAGATCCCATTTTCAGCTTTTTGCAGACTTCCATAAAGAGCTACTGTAAAGCTGTGAATCATAGACAGTGATTCCAACCTTTTCATAAGAAAGTCTCACTAAGAAAGCAGCAGGTACAGCAAGACTCCTTCCCTCATCATGTCCCTCACCAGCTCTGTCAGGAAGTTAACCGCGACATGCTCCAGGAACTTCCTAGACTGCTCCCTCTCAGCTGTGTTCCCATCTGACATCTAGTAGGTTGAAGGGCAAGAGCAAGTGATTTTGAGATCTCTCCCAGCTGCTTATAGAATATTTCATCTATCTCTACATTCTGTTTGGATGGTCTATAACAGACTCCCACCACGATATCAGCTTTGTTGGCCCTTCCCCTGATTCTTACCCATAAGCGCTCAACCCTACTGTTATCCTCAATTAGCTCTTAACATTCACAACCCTCCCTAACATAGAGAGCCAGTCCTCTTCCTCTTCTTCACCTGTCCTTTCCAAAGAGTTTGTAGCCATCTAATGCAGCACTCCAGTCATGTGAGTAATCCCACCACATTTCCATTATGACAACTACATCATAGCTTCCCTTCTGCACAATGGCTTCCAGCTCCTCCTGTTTGTTGCCCATGCTGTGTGCATTAGTGTAAAAGCACTTCAGCTGGGCTACCAGTCCCACCATGTTTGAGTGTAGGAAGGCCTACACTACACCTGAACATTTGCAGACACAGCTATAGTTTCTAATCCATCAATGACCCTTGCATCACTGCCGATGGATTCCCCCCTTCCTCCTTCAAACTTAATTTAAAGACTGTTTGATGAGCCCTGCTGATTCCTGAGCAAAGACCTTCTTCCCATTTTGAGAAAGGTGTACCCTATCTGTCTCCATAAAAATCAAGGTGAATTCACTTTCAAGGGACACAAGACAAAGCTGGCTATGCTGAATTAGAACTCGCTTGTTCAGATAATACAGTGTATTTCTGGTTGGTCCAATTTCTCACAGAAACTAAATTCTAGCAGAGAATAATTCTCACAGAAATTAAAACTCGTGGCAAACTTATGGCATTTTCTGCTTCAAATACCAGGGGATCTTCTCTGATTTTGTTCCCTGTAATGAAAACAATTTACAGCTTAAATTGAAAATGAAGTACTTCTGTGGAACACTACTACACATAAAGCTCTTTTCCCCATTACAGAAAAAAAAAAAAAGAACAAATCCTATGACTGAATTTGAAGCTATTATGAATGCTCATCCTTAATCTCAGTGAGCTGTAAGCACTTCACTGAGACATCAAAATTGGGAGTTTGAATTATTTTACAGCGATGGCAATGATAAAAAAATACATAACGATTTATCATCTTATGAAAAGATTAGTATGGAAAGTGCCTTCCTTTTAGAGTCAGTCTCACAATGGTCTAAACTCATTACTTCCATGAAACATTTGAATGTGTAAACTGGGCTCCACTGAAGAGAATGCAGGTAGCATAGTGGTGAAGGCCTTCTAAGAAACCACATAACAGAGTAAATTAGAAAAGTTTATACCTCAAGTGATATGGGTTTAAAAGAACTACTGTACTACTGGGACATTCATTTACAGTGCAGATATTGATAATATGCCATCCCCAGGGACTTTGTTTAATGTAGCAGCTTTGCTACATCATCTTTCTACATCAAAGAGATGTTGATTTGATGGGTGGACTGTTCAGTAGATGAGGAATTGCTTGGATGATCACATTCAGAGGATAGTGGTCAATGGCTCAATGTCCACCTGTAAATCGGTAAAAAATGTCCCTTAGGGGTCTATATTGGGATCAGTACTGTTCAGTATCTTTATGAGTGACATAGTGGGAATCAACACACACTCAGCAAGTTTTCAGATGACACCAAACTGAGTGGTGTGCATGACATGTCTGAGGGAATCATAGAATCATAAAATCATAGGTTCATAGAATGGTTGGGGCTGGAAGGGACCTCCAAAGGTCATCTAGTCCTACCTCCCCGCAGTCAGCAAGGACATCTCCAATTACACCAGGTTTCCCAGGACCTTGTCAAGCCTCACCTTGAATATCTCCCTGGAAGGAGCCTCAACCACCTCCCTGGGCAACCTGTTCCGGTGTTCCACCACCCTAAGGGAAGGGATGCCATCCAGAATGACATGGACAAGGTTCAGAAATGGGTCTGTGTGGACCTCATGAAGTTTAACAAGGGCAAGAACAGGGATCTGCACCTTGGCTAGGGTAACCCCCAATATCATTATGGTCTGGGGGATGAAGGGATTGAGATCATCCATGAGGAGAAGGACTTGGGGGTACTGGTGGGTGAAAGCTGGACATGAACCAGCAATGTGTGCTTACAGCCTAGAAGGTCAACCATATCCTGTGCTGCATCAAAAGAAGTGTGGGCAGCAGGTCAAGGGAGGTGAATCTGCCCCTCTATTCTGCTCTGCTAAGACCACACCTGGAGTACTGCATCCAACTCTGGGGATGTCAGTATAGGAAAGACTGATTGGAGGAAGTCCAGGGGAGCCACAAAAATGATCGAAAGGCTGGAGCACCTCTCCTAAAAGGTCAGGCTGAGACAGGTAAGGTTGTCAGCCTTGAGAAGAGAAGGCTTTGGGAAGAACTTATTGTGGCCTTTCAATACTTAACGGAGGCTACAGGAAAGATGGAGACAAATGTTTCAGCAGGGTCTGTTGCAACAGGACAAGGGTTAATGGTTTTAAACTAAAAGAGAATAGATTTAGACTAGATATAAAGAAGAAATTCCTTACAATGAGGGTGGTGAGACACTGGATGAGGTTACCCAGAAAGGTGGTAGATGTCTCATCCCAGGAAACACTGAAGGTCAGATTGGAGATGGGGTTCTGAGCAACCTGATGTAGTTAAGATGTCCCTACTCATAGCAGGGACTAGATGACCTTTAAAGATCCCTTCCATCCCCAACTATTCTATGATTCTCTGATTCTCTGATTTTATGAAGACAGGTTGTTACACTCAGGGTTTTTTTGTGCAGCAGTAGAAATAATGGCTTTTACCTATCTTGCAAGACAACACTGTAATACAGAGAAAATCATTAGCACAAGATCTGGATGTGTTTCTTTTTAGGGTATTTAAAAATCAAGTTTTATTTACTAGCATTTGCATCTTTGGGCACTGAAGCACACTTTTCAAAGGACAGTAATATGACTTGTGTTTCACTTCAGCCACTCTTTTGGATGCAATGTTTCCATTTTCCTTTTTGCCTCATGTTTAATAGCATATATAGGGGATGAATTCATGATTGCTAAACCAAAGAAGTCTATCAAGCAAGTAGCTGAAAACCTAAGGGGATTGTTAACCTGAATTAGCTGCTGGAATGAACAATGTGCTGCTTCTCATGCAAGCAAGCTAATTGAGGTCTAGTTATGTTAAAATTCAAAATCTTTACTATAAAATGTCTGCATGTATTTACTACATGTGAAATGAAATAGGCTATCTAGAAAGATTTGCTTCAGGTGTTGCAACAGTGAGGAGTTTATCAGTTATCTGAAACAACAAAATTGCTTGTGGCATAAGAACAGTAGGGCTCTGTTCAGATGTGTTTTGTTTCACAGTACATCAAAGTATCATGTTGAACCAGACTAACATTAACCAAGAATGTCTGTGTGTAGTACTGCAGCCTTCTGCGCTGGACTTTTGAGTCACTTGCAAACCAGTGTGTCTCTTTCATTTAAAGAAGTAACAGAAGACACACCTTGCAGTAATGAACACACTCCAGAAGTGTTTTCAGAAACACTCTAATGCATGAAATATAATATTAACGTCCTAAATTAAAAAAAAAGTGGGCATTATGCACTATAATCACAGATACTTTGCAGAGGTTGTAAACGTGCTTAAAAAATAATTAGATGTAAACATGTATATATGGCATTCACTATATTGACCTATCTTTAGAATACATAATTGACTTATCAGTATAAAACTCATCATTTCTATAAAGATGCTACTACAAGAAAATAATTACATATTTGGAAATCTTGTTAATGTCTGTTATAACTTCTCTATTGGATGAAAAACAACTGTAGATTATGTGCAAACTACTTTCTGTGTCCATGGTAGACTACTTTATCAGGCAGTTCTGATTTGTTTTAAAAAGGACTTGCCTATCTGTGTTCACAGAGATTGTAACTGCATGAATTCTCTTCTCTTCTAATTTAAATTCTCCAGGAACAGACTACACCAATGTGGGTCCCCCACAGGGTCACAATCCTGTCAGAAAACCTATTCCAGTGTGGGCTCATCTCCATGAGTTCACAGGTACTGCCAGGAGCCTGCTCCAGTGCAGGCTTTCTGTGGGGTCACAGCCTTCTTTGGGGGCATCCACCTGCTCTGGTGTGGGGTCCTCTATAAGCTGCATGTGGATATCTTCTCCACTGTGTGCCTCCATGAGCTAAAGGGGAGAATCTTCCTTACCATGGTCTTCACAAGATGCAGCAGAATCTCAGCTCCAGCACATGGAGCACCTCCTCCCCTGCTTCTTCATTGACCTTGGTGTTTGCAAGCCATTTCTCTCTCATATCCTTACTCCTATCTTCCAGCTGAAGGTGTGCAGCACTTTTTTCCCCCATCCTAAATGTGTTGTCACAGAGGTGTGATTACTGTTGTTGGTGGAACCTTACCACACAAACCCAATACATCAATGCCCTCTTTTTAACCATTTCTAAAAATGGGTGTGATGGTTCTTTTTTTTCCAGTCACTCTGGACTTTGCCAGACTGCCCTGACTTTTCAGATATGGAAAGTGGCTTAGCAGCTACATCTGTGAGCTACTTCAGGACCCTGGGATGCATCTCATCAGGTCTCGTGGACTTGTGAATGTTCAGGTTCCTCAGGTGGTCTCAAATCTAATCTCCTATGATGGTAGGACATAATTCTCTATTCACCCAGGGACTAGGGACATGTGTGAATAACAATTCCCAGTGAAAAGTGTAGAGGTCTTCAGCCTTCTCAATGTCAGTCATCACCAGATTCCTTGTCTAATTCATTGGTATTGCATCTCTCCCTTTCCATCCTAAAAGGACCTTTTGCAGAAATATAACCCCAACTGCCTCTTTTGTGCAAAAGTTTCTCTGTTTTGTAGTGACAATGCTACCGATAATGCAATTAATTTCAACACAGATTAAAATAGTGTTGAAATAGCTAAGAAAAGGTGAGGCATCAGCTATTTCAGATCTAGTTCTCATCATAGACTAAATCCTTGTGGATTTTTTATCCCCTTCACAAAACCACCTTATAATTTGCCACAATTGAAAAGCTTTGTCTGAGGCAGCTACACATCTGAAATAGTTGGATATGGCAGGTCAGGTGTATATTACAGTGGTAAAATTTACATTGCATGCTTATTCACAGAAAGGACCAATACTGTCCTTAAATGTGCATGAAAAAAAAAAAATCCTATTAAGGTCTGTGAAAGCTAGTAGTTCAGATTTAGGAGGACAATATTCCCCATGCTTGTCTGGACTTTGGAAAATCACTCGGTTTCATGACTACTACTAATTATTTTGAAAGGAAGAAAACTCTTCCTAAGGAAACTCTTCCCATCTAAGAAGGTTTATATCAGTGGAAATTAATCCTAAAGATATGGTAGCACTGAGTTTGACTACAATTCTTTAACATATATTTAACACATCTTTAACACAACTTTAACACAACTCTTTATATAGTGCCTGGTATTAGAACTTATGAATGCAAAATGGTTTATAAAATCAAAGTGATGCAGCAGAAAGGCATGTTAATACATAAAAATATGAATTTCATTAATCAATTCCATTAAATTAAACTTTAGGGCAGGTATAAATACAGATATAGTACTTCCACGTTCTTATGACTTTTTATTTGATAAAAATAAGTTTAAATGTCTACTAGTTTCCAGAGCACAGTTTTATTAGTAATCAGAAAATAATGAAAAACTAAAATTTGAAATAACAGTGAAGGAACTGGGTAATAAACTGATTTTTGTTTAATGTTAACATATATTAATGGTAAGGCCATTTATCTAGGGCTGAGAAATGCACAGACTAAATTTCATTCCAGAGAATCAATATATCGTTAAAATCTGTTCCAAGAACTTACAGGGCATCTCAGAAGTAAACCAATATTTTGCTAGTCCTCTGAATAAAATAAAAAGCACATCATCAAGGTCTGGGTCTACACACTTTTTAGTTGGGGCTTAAATTTATGTATGAGAGTTCTCTTGCTGGAATTCATAGCCATTATTACATTCTTTACCTGTAAGAGATTTATGCTCAGCACCTTGCAGGTTGCATTCTGAGAGATAAACAGAATCATCCTACTACTATAATTCACTGTAGGCTAGTGTGGGCAACCTTAAAAAAAAAAAAAAAAAAAAAAAAAAGAATTATTGA
>VZTM01018652.1:0-17592 GCA_013400555.1 Jacana jacana
GATCCGAAGGGTCTCTTCCAACCTAGAATGATTCTATAATTCTATGTATTTATAGAATCATAGAATCTTTAAAGGTCATCTAGTCGAATTCTCCCTTGCAACAAGCAGGGACATCTTCAAGCAGATGAGGTTGCTCAGAGCCGTGTCTAACCTGACTTTGAATGTTTCCAGGGATAGGGCATCTACCACCTCCCTGGGCAAACCATTTCAATGTTTTGCCACACTCATTGTAAAAAAATTTCTTCATTATTTCTAGTTTAAATCTACCCACTTTTAGCTTAAAAACATTACCCCATTACCATGTCTTATTGCAACAGGCTCTGCTAAAAAAAAAAAAAAAATAAAAAAAAAATCTNACCCAAGTTAAAAAAAAATAAAAAAAATTAAAACATTACATATCCAGATTCCTTCCTTTAAGAATTTTGTGACACCTAAATTTCAAACCTCCTAAAAGTTGTGTGCGCTCTATTTTGAGTCTAATTGATCTACACTAAGTTCCAAAATAAACAGTGTTCACAGTTGCTCATGTTTAAACAAGTGAAGAGATGGTACTACACCATCTAACTCTGAAGACAACTTTCCTATGTCAAACTCAGATGCTTCTTCAAACAACCTTGTAATTCACCTCTGAGGATACCCTCTGCATTAAAACTTGCACTCTACTTCTTCATTTGCAGAAGTAGCAAGTGTGATCAAGGCAAAGTTACTTCAAAATTCAGAAAATGTTGACAGAGACTGTTTCCTAAATATTTTCCCAGCTCTAATTTTTGCTCATAATGAAGGCTATTGTTGTTTGCTGTATTTTTTTTTTCCCAGTACTCAAACAACAATATGGAGAATCAGAAGTTAGTGCAAAGAGAAACACATCATTGTTGATAGATATAGTAACATTAAAGATCTGTGTTGTATATCTCTTCTTCTTGTCTACCATTCTAGGTAGTGGGTGTTTATTTTGATTTCGGTACTTACACCTGTGGTTTTGTTTGTTGGTTTTGTTTTGTTTTGTTTTGTTTTTTTCCCCCCTATTAGCTATGTCAGCCAAGAACAGCTGGGCATACTTTGTGATTTGGGTGGTAAAATTCTCTGGCAATTCTGCAGTACTCACATAGTGCCTGAAGAAGCTCCACATGTGTGATGTCTATCATCCTTTTCAGGATTCCACCTCTGGCTGCTGAATAAAATGACTAAAATGAATAGTTTAAGCCTGCAACACTTCAATCTACTCACGACCGCTAAATATCTGTACAGTATGTCTGCTATCCTCTTCCTACCCCCAAGTCATTAATTACTTAAACATTCCCATCTGTCCACTACATCTCCTTGCTCATTGAATCATCTGGCACATTTCTTTTCCCTCCTTTGTCTGATAAGATATATTGTGATTATCTTCACAGTGTTCCTCTGATTTGTGAAAAAAAAAAAAAATTAGAATGGGAAAAATAAAGAGAGATAGATAAATATTNATGGGAAAAATAAAGAGAGATAGATAGATAGATATTACAAACTTTGAAAAATCATAATTTCTCTTAGTCATGAGCTTCCAAAACATCAATACACCTTCCAACACTATTTTTCAAGCAGTTCTCAAACACTTCACCAAAACAATAACAAACATTACTACTGTGGTCAGATTTCAAGCTGAACAAACACCTCTCACCCCCACTGCAAACTAGTATTTGTAAGCTGGAGTATGTGCAACTACAAACAATTGAAATCTGCCTGAATAGCTCCTCTTTTCCAGATGGAGGTCTCTGTTCAGGCACACTTTGAGCCTGACAAGGGTCCTATTGGCCTTTAACAGTTACCACTGATGTTCTTAAGTGGTGGTGGTAAAAAAAAACACCCACAGTGCTGTGGGGCAAGTAAAGCATTAATTTTATTTTTTTTTAAATCTCTGAAGTAATAAATTTGGTTGCACTACTAAAAGTAGTTTAAACTGTGTAAAGAATCATGAAAAGAAATTAAATACTTTCCTTCTACTTGGGTATTTATACATGGTCTTACAGTTCAGAAGGTAGATGCAAATATTGAAGATTATAGACTATTTCAGTTAAAAAGGGACCTACAACAATCATCTAGTCCAACTACTCGATCAATTCAGGGCTGACCAAGTTAAAGAATGTTATTAAGGGTATTGTCCAAAGCCCTCTTAAACACTATCAGCATCAACCGCTTCTCCAGGAAGGCTATACTAGTGATTGACTACCCTCTTGGTAAAGAAATGCTTCTTAATGTCCACTCTAAACATCCTTTAGTGCAGCTTTGAACAATTCCCAGTCATCCTGTCAATGGATACTAGGAAGACCAGCCCCTCCTTCTTCACTTTCAACTCTTTTCAGGTTGCCCCTCAGCTTCCTTTTCTCCAGACTAGACAAGCCCAAAGGCCTTAGCTGCTTCTTATAGGACATCCCTTCCAGTCCTTAACCCTGCTTTGTTGCCCTGCACTAGAAACATTCTAGGATCTTCAGAGCATTCTTAAACTGTGGAGCCCAGACTGCATACAGTATACACGGTGAGGTCACACCAAGGTCCAATTTCTCATCCTATGAGATCAGAAAGAACTAAATATCAAATTCAACAATTTCAAGCAAGCTAAAAGACAACAAGATCAGTACTATAATTTCCATGCAAGGGGGGAGACATGGTAATTCACTAAACAGGTCACTATAACTAAGCACACAACATCATGCAATTGTGGCATTCACAAATAATTTTTCCAGAATCAGAGACTGGAGTTTAAGGTCTAAAGGACATAGTTTAAAATGCTACTTTAAGAGCAGAGCTGCTAGCTTTCGACATAGTCAACAGTCAGCAGAGCTGTCCTCTCTATCAAGACCTGCTCTCTCTGGGGCACACAGTCTGTGTGTGAGCTGTTGGTGTCGTTAGCCAAAGGAGACACTGCAGTGTGCTTAAGAAATATAGGCCAGCCAGGAAAAGCATGGGAAAAGGAGGGCATGACACACCTACACAACTCCCATGAGATAATTTGGTGCCTCCTCATTAGGCAGGCACTAATTAGGTTCGGATGGATCCATAATGAAATGCTTCTTGATTTGGTTCAATGAATTGTTTCATCTGATAGGATTTCACCCAAAATAAAATATATTGTTAACATCTCATCAAAAGGAAAACCAAAGAATTTCAGTTTTCTTACCCCTACGTGGCCACACTTTCCACTGAAGGAGGGGGAAACCAGGAAAAAAATCTAGTGATAATCCTATGAAATTCATTGCATTATAATGTATTATGGTTTATATACTTTATATATGTTTTAAGGTTAAAAACACATTCAAAAATATCAGTGCCTTGTGTTGAGTTATGAGGGAAGACAAACTTCACATGAAGAACTCCTTCACTGTTCATCAGTTCACGTTGCCATTTTTCAAGGTATCAAACTTGAATAAACAAATTCAGATTGTGCTGGAGAATAGATTAAGGTTCCAGTACCATTTTCAACTCAGTTTTATCAAAGTTTTATAATGGTTGATATGCTTTTAAATTCCAGGTTGTGAAGTTATATAATTATGACAGAATGCCATATTTTACTTTTATTAAGAAGTATTCAATTGTGAAGAAAAATCCTGAGGATACGAACCATTATGTGTAAAATAAAATAATTTCTTAATTTTGATCTCTATTTCTGGATCAGTTATTGGCTTTATTTTACACAGTTGGGATTGCACAGTAATAGTAGCAGCAAAGAAAAACTTTAACAAAAATGTTACACTAAGCAGAGTCATTTAGCTTAAACCCAGGAAGAGATTGAAGAGAACCTTCAGTCAAACTGAAGCCTTATGAAGTACTGACAATCCAGAAATTCCTCTTCTTTAATATATATATATGCACATTATATATATAATTAAATAAAATTATCTGGCTCCTTGATACTGTGACAACTATTGATTTCTTTCTTTGAAATGATATCATATGTCTAAAAGTATACTTTTCCTGACTTCACTATCAGTTACTTCCAATACTAGAAAAAAACCTGTTAATTAAGTCCATGAACTTTCTCTGTTCAAATAAATATTTTGTATTCCTACTTTGGAATGATTAAAATATCCATTTATATTGTAGAATCATAGAACAACAGGTTGGAAGGGACCTCAAGGATCCTGTGACCCAACTTTTCTTGGCAAAAGCATAGCCTAGACAAGCTGGCCCAGCTCCCTTAATGCAGGAAAAGGAAGTCACCTACTGTTCTATGCAAAACGCATCTCTGCAGTACTGTAAAGATTATTCCATCAGACACTTGAATACGCCTGAGAACTCTCTTGCCAAGTCCTCTGGGCTAGTAAATCTATACAGTGTGCCTGGATGTCTTATACTATTAGTATAAGGCACTATAGTTGTATACATCCCTGTTGCAATAAACACTTTGTGCTGTACATATAAAGTTGTGCTTACCAGATTTAAACTCAAAATGCTTGCAAAGAACTTGACAGGTTGAGAGCTTATAAGATCTACAGAATTTGTAAATACAATGTCTTGGCAGATAAAATTCATCTTAATAAAACCCAATATTCTTTGCAGATACTGCTTTTGACCAGAGTGAAAAGCAACAACAACAAACTACAACTAGATGTAGGGTAACACAAACTTGTTAAACAAACTAAAATTTACAATATGGGATATGTAATTGTAAATAAGGTATTCCAATCAGTGCTATAAGCCAAGTGATCATTTACTTACTACGAAGTATCTTTGCATGTTTGTAAAGCATCCCACTCTTGTCAAATTCACACAAGTAACATATCTTCAGTGCTAAGGAGTTAAGAATCAAAGGAAAATATCAAGAAGTGTTTAATCCAAACACAATTCTACTTCCTTAGCACATGTTAATAAGATCTCTGAAAGAAACCACCACCAATAAGGTACACAAAAACTCCGCTCAGGACCCTGAGACAGGAGATGAGAAACTCAAGTGAGTGAAACGGATCAACAAGGTAAATGTGTCCCACACAAGGAAAATTGATTACTGAGTGGGGATTGCACACCTTTCAGAGCAGCTAACCCAGCAAATTATGCTTCCTTTGAAGGTTATACCAGCTCTTCTTGCTCTAGCCATGTAAAAAATGGAAGTAAGAGTTTCTGCTATCAAAATGTCTTTCTTTAGAAATGCTGTAGAAATCATATGTTAATGTTACTGGATATTTTGGTAGAAGAAGCACCGGCCCTTCTAAAGGATGTTTTTTTTGCTGATTAAGGCAAACAGAGACAGGACTTTATTTTGGGAGGATTAGATCCAAACAGATGACCATTTAGTGAGGCTTATGGGGGCAACAAAGCAAGCATTAAAGCAAGCTGTAGCTTTCCTCCTTGACAAAGCATGGAATTATGACACCCGAAGTAGATATATTCCTTTTAAAATTCAAGATACTCTTGATCTTGAAGGTATGCAGTTCTTTAATTTTCTACTTTAAAACATAAGCTGCCCAAAGGGAAAAGATGTTTTCTCGGTTCTGTTCCCCTTCAGCAGAATTCTATCCTGTGTACTGTGTGGTGATGCTAATGAATCTACTTTTTTTTTTTCCTAAAGTTCTGCTTCTGCTTCTTCAACTAATGTTATTAAGAAGAGCACAAAATATTTCCTCCTTTTACACACTTCATTGTAGCTTAGTTCTTAGACATTTATTTTTACAAAGTACATCATCTAATCCTGTCATACTTTAAGAGGAAATTTCTACACGCTTGAAAGGAAAAAAAAAAAAGACAATACTTTGGGGTCCAGTAAAGTAACTGACTAACGCTATATCTTCTATTAGCTCTGAGAAGCAGTACTATCTGCAATATGGTTACTCATCTTCATATTTTCCCATTAACATCTACCATATGCCTAGAATATCTACTTAACACAAAACTGTAATTATTTTACCTAATTAACTGATACATTAAATCAAAGGCCGACTCTGCAAAGTAAGTTAAACCATACCAATTATGGATTGTGATGCGTACTTTCATTCTTACAATTGTCAATGGAGTTTCTCTCTGACTATGATTAATGCAAACTGATTAACTTCCTTTTTATAGTTTTAATCTTCCTAAACTGTGTAAATATATTCTAGTATTAGCAGAAGGTCTTGAAATTAGATCTGAGGGAATTAATTTTTCCTTTATTTACTGAATGCAATCATCATTAGCTCAACCCATCAATGCTTTATAAACCCCCAAACCTTGTGTATGTGACGAAAAAAAATGCCCAAACACTTTCTTCTCCTCTGCTTTTCTATTTTTCAGGCTTGCCTACTGAAATAGACTTAACCACACTGTGTTTTCATACTCTGCAATTTGAATGTTTGCCCAGGAGTCTAAACAAATTGATTATATTTCCTAGGAACCCGGTCTGGATTTACTGTCTTACTGCAAATAGTTAACATCTCTTCACCCGCCCTAAACGAACATTGTGTCAACTGGGTACTCATTAATGAGCTATTTCAAATGCAAAGTGCACACAGATATGTACAGTGATTAATAACAAAGGTTATGAAGCAAACGTTACAACTTTATTACTTACTTCTTTGCTCACCTGCATTTGACCCTACTACACTGATTCAGTCTGGTTCAATCACTCTCATGCTGTTTCTTCAAGTCTTGGATCTTTATACAAAGCGATGATTTTATAGAAACAAATTCCCAGTTCAGTTATTTCATTCATCTCTAGCTATATCGCCAGTAGAGTGGTTTTCCATTTGCCTGCTTTCCTGACATCTTCAGCCCTCCCTTTTTCTCCATCATACTATCTGCTCATTGGTTACATAGATGATGGGGAATTTAAGCATTCATCCAGGAGAAACTGTTGTGCAAGAGATAAAACCTGCCTTTAGGCACCTATAAACTCATTACTAAGTTTCAGGGTTCCTTCCATAAATGAGTTGCAAAATCTTGGACATCACTATAATAGAGAGAATAATGGTGGTATCCCATGTATTCAGCCTTCATGTACCTGCACCAATTACTTCGCACTCAGCACCAAAGATTGACAGTTTTGTCAGAAAAATCAGGATGCAAACAGATGAGGATTTTGTTTTACTACTATGCCTCTATGCATATGCTGCAAAAGTGTAGTATGTAATTAGCAAGAACTTTCCCTGGACCACTTTAACAAGTGGAGCTAATCCACAGAAGAAAATCTATTCTGTTGTCCATGACTGAACTGCATTATCGCTGTTATGGCTCTATCACTTTGATAACCTTCACCACCCTAGATGAAGTTAAAATTAAAGATGGCTACAACAAAAAAACAAAACAAATTACACCATGGCATTTGCTGGTTTATTTAAATTGAAATGTCACATGAAACAGTTTAATTTTGGCAGTAGTCAACAGATCCAAAGCAATGTTTCCAGATTCACATGCCAAATCATGTTTCTATAGGAAATCTTTTTTCTGTTCCTATCTCACTAGAGTGCTTGCTTAGCTCCTGGCAGCTCACCTGGTGGGCTGAAAGCCTGGATGACCTGGAAGACTAAGCATGAGCTCACTTAGACATCTCCCTCGGGCAGGCAGCCAGGCAAGTGGCATCAAACCAGAACATTATTTTCTTTTTCCAGAGAAAAAGCGTCAAAGAAAATACATTGGGAAATAGAACCTTCCACAAAACAGAACTACTGTTCTTCAGCCAGCTCTGTGCTTTCTGTTTTGTTTTTTTTTTTTTCTTTAATAAAAATTGGTTACACTTTTCAAAATTAGCATCCCATTCAATGCACTTTAAGTTCAAGGAAGTATCCCAATAAAGTCACACTTGAAGTGCTCCCCTCATAGAGGGCATCATATTGGGCTTAGATTATGAACGAGTACTTTTTTGAAATTTACTGTGGCATGAGTTACAGTAAATGTGAATGAAATATTGATGGAATTACAGGCTTCTCAAGAGGCATTGCAAGGCATACTAAATATATGTCATTTCATAAGGTAGCATTGCTGGTTTTGGTGGTGTAGGTGAGACCTCTATGACAATTACTAGGCCAGATTTGCCTCTCAGAACAATGCAAATTAAAAGAAACTATGATGAAATGAACAGAGTTAACTAACAGAAATGCATATTTTAAGAAAAAGAGACTATTTGGCTGATGAGATTCAAAAGGAAGTGTTTTAAAGAAAGCAGTATATATGCTATGTGTGGATATTTGACAGCTAAAAGTCTCAGATAACTTCTTACCTAAAATAAGTTTCACTAATAAACTTCACATAATCCCTTTTCATTTTTTTTGTCAAGTTAATTTAAAACATAATCACCCTAAGAGATATGCAGGTGTGATCAATAAGATGACCAACATCCAGTAGCACTGAAGGATTTGAACAATTGTGTGAAGGCAAACCAGCAAATAATTCTTATCTTTCAGCGCCAAAAAAATAACACAAGTAGGAAATTCCTAAACATTCACCTGAAGGAAGGAGTCCAGAAAGAATCTCAAAATTGCATAGATACTGTATAAGCACTAGATGATAAACTTTTCTCCCTTTGAAACTAAGCTAAGCACATAACTCAACAAGGCAAATATGGTTTCTACCACTTTCCTTCAAAAGAATCTGTAACTCTATTCTTAGACTTTAAGCCGTTTAAAATACATAAGTAGCTCTCACAGTGCTGGTATTAGGGGCAGATTTTCAAAAGAGTTTAGCTTATTTTAGCACTTAAATAAATATGGCAGATTTTCAAGTAAGCTCAGCTTGTTGTCATTAAGCATCTTAAGAGTAGGAAGGAGACAGAGCATGGATGTCTTGAGCACTTTTTCAAACTTTGACCCTTTAATTTTCTCTCTCTAAAGTATGGTGGAAATCCTGATTCCAGTTCCAGGTGCCATATAATTAATCATTAGGCATTAAGGTCTTAAAAGTCTCACCTTCAAGAAAAAAAAATATCAACAATCCCATACTTAAAGTGTATGGAAGAGAGCTCATGCTAAGCTAACTTTGTCATTATCTAATTCTGTTACAGTAGCTACCTTAGGTCTATTTGTTATGATCTTGCCTACAAGAAACATATTCCAACTCCAAGGTGAGCTCAAGGCTCACCTTCCAGGCTTGGGCTTTTATAGGAATCCCTCTATAGGGACCATCCAGTATGGCCATGTACTCCATTGCATACATCAGGCCAAGATCTTCTGACTGATCTAGAGGAGCTTTTGTGCTTTCCAACATTTGCACACAGTGCCAGGGCTTTGATTTGAAAGGACTCTCTGCCCATAAGCACAATAGAAAACAGCTCAAAAATATTAAAAGGGCCAATGCAAATTAATCTTGAGTGGAAATTGTGACCACCAACAACTGCAAACTTGGTTGGTAGTTTTTATGGTATAGCCTGCGATTCAGCAGAAAATTGGTTATTAATTAAAGAAGGTACCTTAATATAACAAGGTATAGCAATGTAACTCAGACATAACATTGACAGCTCACTGAGAACATTCAGCCTTGCACAGTCAGCTGTTAAAACTGGAGGGGGGAATGGGGAATTACAAGATGCAGATTACTGAAGAATAGGACAGGAAAATAAGAAACTAAAATGCCATAATTTGGTCAAGCTTCCACTTTCACTCTGCATCTCCCTGCACTGCATATTCCTGTGCTTGATAAAAGCTGTCTCCATGGCTTTTTACTGTGAATTGCGATTCTTTGAGTTTGGGATTTTTCCACAAGCTTGACATTATTCCAGCTGCTGACATGCTCAGCGGTGAAAGGTTGCACAGAGAGGGCATTTCTTTGTCCTCAGTTCAATTCAAAAAGATATGTGCTAGAGGACCTTTTTCAGGTCAGGATATGTCTTGCTGATTTACGGGAACTGACAGCTTCCACAAGGAGAAGTGTAGGAACGATTTTATAGCTTTCTGAAATAAACTGATCCTGATCAGTGCTTTTCATCCGATATTTGTTCAACATCTATTTAATGGGAGCTGGGGGGCAGAGAGTGTAGGGTTAAGTTGAAAGGCATTACTGATAAAAAATCACCATACTTTATTTCTTTTTCTTTTCACCAATTTTATTCAAACTGTTCTAAATCTCTTTTTCTATGGGAAAAGCTATAATTTATAGCGAACTATGTTTTGATCATACTTAAGGGAAAATATGCTTTGCTAAGTAGCCTGGAGATTACACTTCAATACAATTTTCAGATGTGAGCAACTATTGATCAACTCATTACAGAAGTAATCAGATGAAGGTACCTGTATAGCCAAACAGAATCATGTAACAACAAAGTAGCATGTTAATATTTTATGAAATGCAAATTATGAAGAGCAAACAGCAATGTTTAATTTGTTACTATTGTTCTGAAGTTTTAAAATTAAATATATTCTAATAATTTTGTAAATGGACCTTATTTGAACAACATGTTAGTTATTTTGTCATTTTGCTTCTGTTTTTAATTTCTCTGTTACTCCTTATCACAACAATTAAAAGTGGGCCTTCTTAAAGAAGAAAAATCTTTAGTAAGGAAGATTTAGAATAATATACTCTAATGGAACCAATTTAAAAAAAAAAATCAAGTCCCTCAACAATCAAAAAGAGAATGTAGTAACCCTTGAAGAATTTAAATCTCATTTGTACGGTACAAATGTGGTAGTAGGCCCTGAAGCATTAATCAGATGTATTAAAAATGAAAGAAAATATCAGACCTGGGAAATAGTTGTAATTAAAATTTGAACACATACAAACACAACAGCTCCAACATTACTAAATGGAAGTCAAACAATGGTATTTGGTGTTAGGGGACTGAACAATAAGCCACCATTTAATCACCCCCATCTGTTCTGGTAAATGCATACTTAGCAAAGTATTATATTAATACCAGGTATTAGAGAGTTAATTATCTCACAAAGGATGCAAGACTTGCCAGCTCTACACCAGAAGTCAAAGATTCTATTTAAAAAAAAAAAAACCAAACCCAAACATTTGTGGTTTTGTGAAACTCATTTTCATTCTGTATCAGAGATCAACAGAGTTGCAGAGGATACATGAAGGAATTTGATCTTCCTTTAAAACCATGTTTTAGAATTCTGCTTCCAAAAGCTTTAAAAAAAACTCTAATTGGTTTCTTGTATTAGTTTGGTGTGATTTCATGAGCTATCTGCAAATGCAATAGCTAATATTACCAAAATCAGTAAGTTAACACAGCACTGGAAACAGCTTATCTGTTTCACTTTTAAGTGCACAATTGTTTCTATTTCTATTTAAAACTTCTTTTCTAGACCAAAATGTTTCCCAGTTGTACTGTAATAGACTGACAACTTCTTTAGGGTCAGGTTGTTTCGCGTTCTTCTTACTTTCATATTTCTACTACAATCTTTAAAGTTGTCTCACAAAACAGTCATAAAATGTTCTTTCTTGGCATGTATTTGAATGTACAGCTACAGATGCAGGAACTATCAGCNTCATCTGAAGTGCAAAGAGCATTTTTTTTTACTTAAACTGTAAAATTTACACATATCATTATAAGAGCCAAACAAATTGTAGAGAACCACAGAATCGTCATGGTTGGAAAAGACCTTTGAGATCACCAAGTCCAACCATACACACACAAAAAAACTCCTACAATCTCAGCCACTAGAGCATACCCTGAAGTGCCACATTTACACTTTTTTTAAACACCTCCCTGCACAGCCTGTTCCAGTGTCTGACCACTCTTTCAGTGATTCTTCCCAATATCTAATCTAAACCTTCCCTGCCACAACGTCAGACCATTTCTTCTTTTCCTGTCATTATTCACTCTGGAAAAGAGGCCAACGCCCACTTCTCTACACTCTCAGATGACCACAGAGGGCAATGAGGTTTCCCCTCAGCCTCCTCTTCTCCAAACTAAACATGCTCCAGTTGCCTCAGTCTCTCCTCATATGACTTATTCTCTAGACCCCTCATCAGGTTAGTAGCTTCTGTCTGGACACGCTCCAGCACTTCAGTGTCCTTCTTGTAGTGAGGGGCCCAGAACTGAACACAGTACTTGAGATAATGCCTCACCAGTGCTGCATACAGAAGCATGATGTGCCATGCAAGGGTATTTTTCATGGAAATTACATCGGTCCTTTCCAAGTTTCAGTCTTGCATTCTCCTGATAGAGCCTTCTTTTTATCTTGTCACCACATCAGCTGTCTATCAGCTTTCTCTGTCAGATCTGACAGAGCCTCACATCCTTTTCTGTATAATTCCTTCAAGAAACCTTGCTAGGAAGCAGTTGTTTTTTTCCTTCTGAGTCAGGTTTAGTCTAGCAAATTCTAGTGCTTTCTCTTTACGTTTGATGGAAAGAGTAGACATCAAAACCTGCTAGCATTGCTTGACTTTAATTGCTATTTAGTACTGAAGAGAGGAAATAAACACACTCTCTTGCTGTTACCCTCAGACACTGCACAGGCTGTTTTACATGATCTGCTGGCAACAAAATTATCACACAACCTTATTGTATCTTACAACTCCATGTATTTCTTCAATTAAAAAATAACTTTCAGTTAATACATGTCAGCCTAATAACTTCATTTCCACAGGCTTTCACTGGACAGATTGCCACATAGCTATGACTTTACATCAACACTGGATGCTGGCATCCAGTCTCTTTTTCTGACTGAGAACAGAATGAGCACTTTTTAGCTGTAGTTGATATCCCCGGCCAAATCTCATCAATCCACTGAAACATAGCTCCTTTCAAACTTCTGGGTGTTTTAAGAAACTGAAAGATATCTTCCTGTTATCTTCCTCTTTTCCCTCCCAACCACAAGCTCAATTTAGAGGCACCAAACGGCACTGAAATATATCTTTGCACTAACAAAAGGGTACTTTTCTTTAAATGACAGCCGTAGTTGTCATCAGCTCAGTGACTAAAGAGCAGAAAGTATTTTTATTTGACAACCTGCATCTGTCCATCCTCTTGTTTGAATTTTAAGTTACAAATAAGCATTTAGATATTCCTAATATTTTAAACATGCTATTTTCCTGTTTAGACAAAGCCCACAATGGAAAAACCCACTGAGTTTAGTTTACAGTCTGTCAACTTTTTAAAGTTTTTTTTAAATAAAAAAAGCAAACCCAACCACAAACAACAACATTTCAGGAACACTTTTATATTTTCTGGAAACACTGCTTGCAGGAACAGCCAAGATATCAACACTTGGGTTTGAGTTTTGTGGATCTCATCAGTCTGGGTGCACAGTGCCCATTTCCTCTTCCACTATGTTTTACTTTTAAGTTCTTATACTATGATACAATCCAGTGTTTTCAACAGTACTACTAGCTCCCATGAAGTTTGTGAGCTTTGAGAAACCTGTCTATCTGGAATCCTCCATGGACCCATTAAGCAAATGATTTGGGCATAAGCTATGTGATATTCACTCCTTTTACACCTAGCATCTGCTTCAAAGCCTTAATTTCTTCTTATTTATGCAAGAAAAAAATACAATACTCACAGTCTCAACCAAAAACATCTCCTGCAAGTTTGTTAGTACACACCGCAATTGTCGAAACTATGAGCAATTCAGTCAGATGGGATAGTCAAATGGGCAATAAGAATAGACTCTTCTGCTCCAAACTAAATATTTCAGCAGTATTATCTTCCATAAATCAGAGACTACAGACTTCATGGTACCTATAGGAACTACGGCCTTACTATTGAGTTTATAGTCATAGAATGGATAGAGTTGGAAGGGACCTTAAAGTTCTTCGAGTTCCAACCCCGCTGCCATGGGTAGGGACACCTCCCGCTAGAGCAGGTCGCTCAAATCCCCATCCAGCCTGGCCTCAAACACTTCCAGGGATGGGGCAGCCACAGTTTCTCTGGGCAACCTGGGCCAGGGTCTCACCACCCTCACAGGAAAGAATTTCTTTCTGGTATCTATTCTAAATCTCTCCCCTCTTTCAATTTAAAGCCGTTGCCTCTTGTCCTGTTACTACCCTCTCCAGTGCTCCTGTAGGCTCCCTTCAGCTACTGGAAGGCTGCTATAAGGTCTTCCTGAAGCCTTCTCTTCTCCAGGCTGAACAACCCCAGCTCCCTCAGCCTGTCTTCATAGGAGAGGCGCTCCAGCCCTCTGATCATCTTTGTGGCCCTCCACAGGACCTGTTCCAACAGGTCCACGTTCTTTCTATGTTGAGGACTCCAGAGCTGGACACAGTACTCCAGGTGAAGTCTCAATTTCAAAATGTATGACATAGCCCATCGTGAAATCAGGCAGACACACATCACATTATAGCTGCCATAGTACATGTCATCATTCAGCATCTACTCATTATTCAATACCATGTTGTAACTGCATGCTTCAGGAAACAATCCTAAAGGGATGACAAAATTCCATTACCAAGAGAGTTACATATTCCATAACACTTGGAGATTCATTAAAGACTGTTAAGGTGAGTAGATCACGATTACTTGATCACTAAATGTCTATGCATACCATAATATGACTCGTCTTTCTATCAAGATGAAGAATATTCTCCCATTCAGGGAAGTACTTCAGATATGAAATAGTTTCACGTTTGACATAACTTACAACATGTCAGATATATTGTTTCTGCACGTACTTTCCCCCCAAATCCTGATCACTGATGCTTTCTCCTTATCCCTTCCCCTCTTTTGATTTTTTTGTCTGGCTGAGGTGATGCAAGTAGAAGAGTTTGCATTAGCTGTGCTGGCATCTCTGAGTAGGGACCAAACATTTCTCCATAGCAACTTGATATTACTACACCTCCTTGGTAACCAATGTAATGTAATTATTTATGATATTTACCTGTATTAATGCTCTAGGGCTGAGTATTTCATGAGTCTATAATTCTTAAATATATTTGCTTTTTTTCACAAATGACTTTATGAACAGGCACATTTTAGCTGTCTTTGTGTAATATCTAATAAAACCCCTTCTTGTAATAAACCAACCTTCCTTTATCAGTAATTCCTCAAAATACCTAAAAGCCCTAAAAAAAAAATCCCCAAATGTAACAATAAAGCAGAACAGGTTTGTAAGAAGGAGGAGGAAATAAAAGGATCCATTTACATTAATATCCAATATTTAAAGGAATATAAAAATAATTTTATTTTTACACAGTGCTTCAGTTTGAGATTACTTTCTTGGCTCAAAATATTGACTCAATCTCTAGATCCTGATACAGATTCTTCTTAACTGCATGTACAGTGTATATTATTATTATCTCCTAATAAATGTTAAGTAAATTATGTAATCAACACACCAGATCCAACCTTTTTAAACTTCAGTCCTACTTCTCTACTAGCTGCACCCAAGGCAAGTTTAACCTGTGCACATGTTATAGTGTTTTAGATAAATCTGAGAAGAATTACTCAGAATTTACAGGCTTCTATTACTTTTTTACATTAAAAAAAAAAAAAGTATTTTCTTGAAATTAAACAGAAAAATATTATACTTTATCCAACTTGCATTCAAGCTGTAAGTGCACTATGAAAAACACAATAGCAAAAAGAAAACAATGCATATCCAAATGTATAAGAGATGCAAAAGAAGATTTTATGCATTGCTTGACTGCAAGAGCAGGAAGTCTGGTGATACACACTTCTGAGATCCAAATGCAAAAACTGCCTTAAAGAGTTAGTTTCAGTGTTACAATAAGTCAATTGGGAAGTTGGACTGCTGTAAAACAGCAATTGTACAGCTCTCACTTTTTCTTAAAGCTAATTTATACACTCTAAACAGTGTTATCCATCTCTTTGCACTAAAGTATGTGATAGTGAGCACATATGTTCATAACTATGAATATGTAGTATCTTGAAGAGCACCAGAAAGCCATCACTATGCCAAGATAACAACCACTTAATGACATTGATTTTTTCTAAAACATTCTACACTAGGGAAATGGCAATTATTTTCTCACTGTCTGTTGAATGCAGAAAACAGAGGCCTCAAAGTGTAGCGAAAATGTAGTTTGACTTCTAAAGTTTTGCTCTTAAGATATATTGTAGACACCGTATGGCCTTTGTTGTATGATCAAAGCTTAAGTCGTCGGTTCAGTACAAGGATATCTAGCAATAAGCATCATGCCAGCTCTGAAAGAGCTTCTGAAAGATCAGGTTCAAAGTTTGTTGGCAAGCTATCTGAGAACTACCTATCTCACAGATCTATCTAAAATAAGATAGAGCAATGCTGGCAAAATGGAACAGAGGAGTCGTCTACTTTAAGCTTGGCCCTGGAAGTACCTGCAGTGGCAACTGACTGGGAGAAAGAACAAAACAAAAAAAAGAAAGGATAGACAAAAAAATTGTGAAGAAGAAGCAGATGATGAAGATGAAGAAACAAGGATATAACACTGCAAAATCTAGAAAGCAGAAATCAGGAATATGATTTAAGGATTAATAAAGAATGTCTAATAAATGGTTTAATCCAAGAGTCACTGAAGACAATGGGAAGACTTTCGAAAGGGTTTGATATGAGGCTTGTCATCTTAAATGACTGCATTTAGAATCACTGCATGACCAGCATATCAAAAAAGAGCGAGTACTGCTTAAAAAGTGACTTTACAAAATCTCCTGAGACAAATGTGCACTACTTTGAAGATACAGTCATTAAAGGATGAAGCACGTGAACAGTCAGTATGAGTCCTCTGAAGTTTTACTATAATCTCCTTATTTCTTACTGAGTTCCTGAAATCTTCTCTGGTGAAAGTGGGAAGTAAAACTGAGGCCAACAGCTTAATCTGGAAGTTACCTGTAGACTAATTTTGTTCTCATCATTTTTTCATGTGCATGTTCATGTGTGTATGCAAGATTCTAACAACATCTAAGCCTTTTTTGTTGCTTTTGCCTGAAAAACCCCCTCTGAAATGCAGTGTAATTTACATTAGCTATTAGTTACAGCTGCTTGTCACCCAGACAGATATACATTTGCTTTTGAAATTTCATGATTCAATTAAGGACAGTTAAGAGATGGTCCCGTAAGGGAAGAATTCCTGTCACAGGCTATTTTTTTTATTTAAAATAAATAATAAAAAAATAATCTTTACTGAAGCAAAGGGATTCTTTCATGATTTGGAAGAGAAGCCAATGGCACTAATATAAAAAAAGTTTAGTCTTAGTGAGTTCTGAAGTAAACACAAATATGTACATGTACATTCAAATACATTCATGTACACAACATCTTGAAGTAGGTATTAGACACTGAATGAGGCATTCTTGTCCCACTGCAGAAA
Organism: Jacana jacana; assembly: GCA_013400555.1. Taxonomy (NCBI): domain Eukaryota; kingdom Metazoa; phylum Chordata; class Aves; order Charadriiformes; family Jacanidae; genus Jacana; species Jacana jacana. The sequence goes on from VZTM01018652.1 coordinate 17,125, forward strand.
ATTCACCCATATTTGTGTGGCAGTTTTCTGAACAGCAGCAGGGGTGAAGAGGGATTTGTTTGTCTGATATTTGACTGTAGAAAGTTCTGTTCTCTTTACACAGAAGACTAAATAATAAGCTGTGTGGTCTTTGGTATAACCAATGTTTTGTTGTGGTTTTATTTCTTTAATAATTGTAATTGAATCAAAATGTAAAAGATGACATAACTATGTTAGAGAAATTACAAATAAAAAAAAAGAGACTGTGGCACCAGTAAAGAAAGTATATTTGTAAAACAGTTATCCACCTTCTATATATGGAAGACAAGCAAATACAGTACAGTTTTCAGAGGTGCTTTTCCTACTGTAGACCAGACAGTCAAGACCAAATTCCTTTCCAAGGGGACAGGTTCTATACTGTCTCATAGTGCTTTACTCTGCAGATGAGTACAATCAAATCACTGAGCAGTTCCAGGAATGGTGCCAATC
>VZTM01018658.1:0-12989 GCA_013400555.1 Jacana jacana
TCCCCAGCTTTCCTTTGTGCAGGAGTGTTTGGCCAGAATCCTCAGGGAAAACTGAGCAGACAAACCACATACTAGTTTACTGAGATACTACTAGGTGAATGAATAAATAATGGGTAAATAAATAATTGAGCTCTGATTTTTTTTTTTTTTTTTTATGTTGTAAACAAAGATTGAAAGTAGTCTTTGGGGAAATCTTACTTGTTTTATCTAGTACTCAGGGTTCGTTTTATTAGAAGTATTTTCTTCTGAAGTGACTATATGAATAAGCACATACTAGTTGTATTCATTCCATTTGTATTTCACAGCTGCAGATTGTAGAAGATAGGNCTGCAGATTGTAGAAGATAGGGTTTTTGGCTGGGTACAGAATATCCTGGACTTAAGGCTTTTCTGGACATAACCTGTCATCCAGTCCCTCTATCTGCCCTTAAATAAGGCTTTATAAAAGCAACTTAGACAGTAACATTCTACTATGTTCCAATATGGATACATATGAAATAAGTTATTCCAAAGTTTGTGAACAGACCTGGCAGATAGGAAGCACTGGTTGGTAGTGCTCTCACTGATGAGAATGTCCTTGACAGGGCAGAGGGAAGCAAGGGTTTGCTTTCCACAGGCCTTTCCTCCCGCATCACAACAAAACTGAATTCCCTTGTGTTCTTTCACTTTCTGATATAAAGGACAGCAATACTGAGACCTGCTCCACCCAGGATCAAGTTCCTCCTCTGCCTCCTGTGACCCAGAGATTGACATCCATCTCTTGCAGCCCAGTGGGGAGCTCTAACCTAAAGTCTATTCTGAACTGAATTTGTTTACATCTGTTCCAGGAAAGGTACCAATCAATAAAATATTCATGTGCTCTTTGTGTTAAATTATATTTAAGATCTGTTAGGCAAGTCGCTTAACACCTCTCTTTTACTTTTATCATCTAGTACAATGAAGATGAGATCTCTGAGAACCGCTCCTGTTTGAGTGTTGGCCTACCCTACAAGAAGGAAACCTTAATTGTGGTGGTGGCAAGTCATGGGCTGACATGATTTCTGTCCAGGTGACTCTCTAACACCCTCTGTCTTTAATCTCAGTGTCATATCACAATACAAGGATAAACCCATAGCCTCAGGCATTGTGTGAGAAGAGGTTTTACAGGCATATTAGCCCATAATCTCTGGCACCAATGCCACAGCCTTGTCACCCTGAGCACTACCTGCACTATAGCTCTTCTGCCACTCCCCAAGCCCTGTGGAGTCATGCAATGCCAGAGGAGGAGAGGACAAAAAATAAGGCCTCTCCCTCCCAGGCCAAGGTCTCTTGTATTTACACATGGTCTTTCCTTGGTGTATACTTCCATTTCCAATCTGCAGTTCCCCTTTACAGGAAAAGGTCCAAGGGCAGAGTGTTTGAAGTTGGGGAAAGGAATTTGTATCTAGGGTTTGCATAGCCAGTACACATTAGCATAACTCCCTAGGCTTTAAGTCTTTTAATGATAGCAAGAGGAAACCAACTCTTGAGTTTCAGAGTCTGCACACTCTGCATCATTCTTTCTGTGCTGCAAAGACTGTCACTTCTGTTTCTTAAATGACAATGTGGAAGTAAGAGTGAAAATGAAAATTTTCAAAGCTGTAAACCATAAACTACACCCAGTACAAAGCATATATATATGGACTCTAATATACTGAACATACATATGTGCATGTGTGTGTGTTGACATGTGCGTGCATGTTTATCTATATACATACTTCTATAGTGTGTTTTTTAGGCAGTGTGTTCCTACTACCGTCAAGTACTCCTCATCACTTCAGAAAGCAGTTTGGAACAACTTGGATCAAAGCACCAAATAGAAATACACTTTAGGGAAATAAGAACATTAAAAGTGTTGTAGATAGTTTCATCCTCTTAGAACAAAGTGCTTATAATAAGTGTTTGGAAAAGCTGTTGGGCTTATGGCACTTACTTTTAGGAAAAAAAGACAACATCTTTTGTGTTACTTACACTTATCTGCCAAGACTCTTCTATGAGAGATCACAGAAGACTTTTATTTCAAGGCTGTAGATTATACAAACAGACTGTTTCATATAAACTTAGAGATGAACTAAATGGAAGCTCAAACTGCTGAGTGTCTCTGAAAATCAGACCAATTTTGCTTAGATATGTCACCTGCGTTTTCTCCACAATCAAAATTTCGGATTGAATCTTTTATTATCTTGTAAGCTCTAAATCCAAATCTGTCTCATAATATATTTTTTCTGGAGGTTTTTTAGGTGTATATCTTAGGATATTTAGTCTTTATTTTAGCGTTTCATGGGAACTCAAGCAGTAGGATATTGCTGGTTTAAAACCTATCTTCTAAGTAAGGCAAGCTCTGCATATAATGAGTCAAGGTGAGTTTCAGCAAATGCAAAAAACATTCCCTTCTACTTGTACTCTTCTTCTGTAGTATGCAGGTCATGTACAATGCGTGGTGCAGAGTCATTGATGTAATTGCAAAGTTTCCACATCATGTTATGATTCACCTATATAGAGACAGTTATCAGAAAACCTAGCAAATAACAGCCTTATTTTAGGCCTTTCTAAAGTACAGGAGATTCAAAATAATTTTGTTGCACCTACAGAGCAACAAATCTGCATGGTCTGGCTTGTTTGAAAAATAGAATAGTCCTTTGCATAAAGAAAAGAACCATCTCACAAGACTTTCAGGTAGTCAAAGGCATTTTTATGTAGGTAGATTGATTTATAATAGCAAGCAAGGAAACTCAATACAAATTATTTCTTTTTTTTTTTTTTGTAATAATAGTTTTAGTTTCTCAAAGAATATGAAAATGTTGTTTACTAAGAATCAAAACATTTATATTAGGAAATTAAAGAATTTAGCACTGAGAATTCTATGTCCCAGTAGTGAAAATACTGTAATATACCTGTATATGTTAATTTAAGCAGTTTGTAGCTTATTATAGAAATATAGAATGGTTTGGGTTGGAAGGGAGCTTAAAGATCAGTGCGTTCCCACACCCCCACCATGGGCAGGGGCACCAACCACTAGATCAGGTTGCTCAAAGCCCCATCCAGCCTGGCCTTGAACACTTCCAGGGAAGGGGCATCCACAACCTCCCTGGGCAACCTGTTTCACTGTCTCACCACCCTCACAGTAGAGAATTTCTTTCTTTCTTTCTAGTATCTAACCTAAACCTCCCCTCTTTGTTTCAAACAATTACCCTTTGTCCGATCACTACACTCCCTCATAAAGGGTCCCTCCCCATATCTCCTGTAGGCCCCCTTCAGGTACTGAAGGCCGCTATAAGGTCTCCCCAGAGCCTTCTCCTCACCAGGTTGAACAACCCCAACTCTCTCAGCCTGCCCTCGTCGGAAAAATGCTACAGCCCTATGATAATTTTCATGGCCCTCTACTGGACCCATTCCAACAGATCCATGTCCTTCCTGTGCTGAGGACTCCAGTGTGTCCAGTGTGAGGACACGCTTGTGATACGGTTGTCTTTCTGGGCTGCCAGTTCACATTGCCAGCTTGTGTTGAGATTTTCATCTACAAGCACTCCCAAGCCCTTCTCCTCAGGGCTGCTCTGCAGCCATTCTCCACCCAACCTGTATTTGTGCTCGGGATTGCCCCAACCCATGTGCAGGACCTTGACCTGGTTACACTTCAGAAGGTTTGCATGGGCCCATCTCTCAAGCCTGTCCAGGTCCCTCTGGATGGCACCCCTTCCCTCCAGCGTGTTGACTGTACCACACAGATTGGTGTCCTCATGAAACTTGCTGAGGGTGTCCCCTATCTCACTTTCCATGTCTCCAACAAAGATATTGAAAAAACTTGGTCCCAGTACTGACCCCTGGGGATCATGACTTGTCACTTGGACAATGAACCTTGGAAACTTGGACAACTCTCTGTGTGTGGCCACCTGCCAGTTCCTTATCTACTGAATAGTCCAACTATCAAATCCATGATGTGCCAATTTTGAGAACAGGATGTCATTGGGAACATTATTATGTTAAAATGGTCTATGATACAATTCTAACTAACTCGGTGATTATTCTTTTCTTTATGATTAACGTCAAATTGTTTTTGAATACAGATGGAATTTAATTAAGATGAACATAAAAGACATTTTAATATTAATTTTATTAACCCGTAGTACCAGCATAGGTGTGTTAGACATGTAATTTCATTTTTCAAAGCTAAAACGTATTTTACATACTAAATGAATGTATCTAGTTGAGAAAGAAAACATTATTTACAGGAATAAAAATGGAAGGATTGTTTCTGATCACTAAGTCTTTCTAATGCTGTTAGATCTCTAGGTTCTTCAGCTCAGTTTTATAGGAACAGAAGAAGTTCTAGGCTTTGATGTTGCTTTTTTTTTTATATCTCATTCAGGCTCTAGGTAGTTTCATGCATTGGACTGAATTAGTTGAATAACTGAAGAAAGGGTTTCCTCTGTATTCACAGAAGGGTTTCTCACCATCCTAGTGTGGTTACAGGAGATATCTGGTTCCACAATTTGGTCTTCAAAACTTTGTCAGCACAGAAGTATTGTTTCTTTCTTGAAAAAGTGATCTTAAAGGTTTTGTGTTTTAATTTGCAATTCTCTGCGTGATCTCCTCACAGTTTTTATATTCTCTTGATATTGGTTTGATTTTAACATATATAAGCTTCCTTTCCAAATGTAAACTTGCAAGTAATTGTGTTTGGTTTGGTGTAGGCTTGAGAGCAATTTGTACAAGATAATGTTTGAAGTTATTTCATATGATCTGAGCTTCATACATGTATGCATCACCAAAATTAGAGAGCCTTGAGGAAATAATGAAGTTGCATACCTTTTTCAACAAGTATAAGTACCTTCCCTAGGTTTACAGATCATGCAGCCCAACTCTTAAGTAAATCAATAAACCCTGGATCGGATTTAAGCTTTTAAGCAAGTAAATTCTAAGTATTTTTATGAAAGTGTGGCCTTAGAAGTTTATCTTGGTAACATTCTGTTTTTTTGTGAGGTAATTTCTATGCAATTTTAAGCAAATATCACCTTTTAACTTTACCTACAAGCAGAGATCTGCAGGTAAAGAAGGTGTTCATTATGTGTCTGGACAAGAAAATTAATTCCTACTCAACTGAAATATTTTCTTTGACAAGAAATTTCATTTAATTCAATTGAAATTATAAAAACTATGTTTCAAGATAAAACACTGAAATATTTCATTCATTTTACAAATTTCAAAATCTTTTATATTTGCTGTTTCTTATGCTTGAAGTCATTTACACAGTCATTAGTCTGAAATGGCATTTCTCAGTGCAATATATCTGAAAAAAAGTTTCCTGTTTTTTCCTATGAAGTGCATTGTATCATGCTACCTTGACTTGCCTGAACATAGTTTACTAGTTGGACACAAACTATGGGCATGGAATGTTCTTCATATTTATAAATACACTCTTACCTAGGATGCTTCAAAACAAGGATGACATAAGTGTATTTGATTTGGAAAAATGTCTCATACTAGGTACATAGGAGCAGCATGGAAACTTCCTTCAAAATATAAATACAACTTTTTTCTATTAAATAGACAGCAAGACATAAACAGAAGGCCTCTGCTTCAGAGCAAATAGGAACAACAGAAATTATACAGAAACAACTAGTATGATAATAAATAACAAAGTAAAATATACCTTTCTTACAAAACAACAAATTAAAAGTAATGTTGAAATATACTACGGTTTCTTTTCAGCATTTTATTTACCAGGCCCCAGTATGGCAGGAAGACTTTCTTTCATAGGCTGAGAACTCAGCTTGAAAGAAAATAAGAATTGTTTTGAGCCTAAAGGTTCCTTTTCCCCTATACTTTGCTTGCTCGCTAAAATGAGACATTTGGACAACAGCAATGGTCTGAATGTTTTCCACGCTGTAATTACAAGTGAACTACTTAGGTAAAGGCTCCTGGTCCTTGAACACAGGACATGGAAGCAGAAAGGGGACTTTGATTCTCTGTGTGTAGGGCTTTGGGATGCTTGACAGGTATATGACACTTGCCAGAATAAAATCGTGTTTCTTCACAAACTAAAGAAACAAAACAAATAATGGCCAGCAGCAGAAGTCCAAGATACAAAGAGATACTTTTCCAGAATAAGCCTTTAGCTTCCAGTGGTTTATGGTTTGCAGACCACCGGTGTGTTCCTTTGTCAGTTTATGTGATAGTATCTTCAAGGTCCCATGGCAAAAAATTCAACCCCTGAACTCACACATGTATGAAGAAGTATGCTTTGAAATGTCCATTTACTAGCTTCAGATGAAGTTCATATGAAGTTTTTGAGCAGGGAGTACATTCAATGCATCTCCACTACTTGTGATCATATAAAAATTACGATATACCCTGTCTGATCTGTTATGTGCACCATCATAGGCAGGTAGTATAGTATAATAAGAAAACTAGTATAGATGTGTTACAAATTTACCATTCAAACTTTTCTGTGTGAAGTAAGGAGATCAGGGCCATATCTGGTTTTTGAAATTTCCCACAGAATACTTGGGTATGTGACAAATATCCTCTAGCATATTGGTTCAACATCTAAAAGTAGAAAACTTGCTACCCTAGGCATTCAGATTTGAAAACTGGGTCTCCATTAATCACTTACTTTAATGACCCTTAATTGCCTCAGTTTTAATTCTTTTTTAAATGACAAAAAAGGGCGTTATCCATTTTAAATTCCAAAGGTTATCTGTATTCAGTGAGTTGATGAAAATATTCAGTGAGTTAATGAAAAAGTATATTACGTGGTATGCCTGTAATTATTACACCTAAGGACTCAGGAATCTGTTTTTAACATGGTTTCCTGAGGAAATTATGATTATGTGATCTCTACTTGTCTGACTGTCTATTTTTTTGCTTTAGAACTTTGCATCTGTTGGCCAATTTTTGCCATCATGGAGGAATAGAAGTCTCAAAGATGTTTTCTTCTAGTATCTGTTCAAATCAGTGTCTAAATAGGAGAGAAGGAGGGGAGAGAGAGACAGAGAGACTTGAGTTGCTCTGACAGGTGATTTTTCTGTGCAAAGATACAGTGTATTTGGCAGGTGATCCAGTTGACCAACATGTGTGTGTAGACTTCCTAGTACCATAAGCATACCCTTAGCTCCAGATGAGTAGTTATGATACGTCCTGTCTCTGACCTGCTAAAAAGAGACTTGGGAGAGTAATATATAAGAAAAGCCTGTAATAGGTAGAAAGTTTAGCTAATCATGGCACACTGGACTTTATTCCCTCTATTGCTTAGAGAACAAATGACCTTGCTTGATGGTCCAAAAATTATTGTGAAGCATGGAAAGAAGAAGAAAATAGGATAAAAGTAACAAAAAATCAAAACAAAACAAAACAAACAAAGACTATTCTGAGTTTACTAAGAAGTGGGATTTCAAATGATCTCCTAAAATGATGAACATATCATCCTTTAATATAATCCATCATCATTTAATATAATATATTCACAGCAGATTATTTTCTGCATGGATGAGAAGATATTTACTTTCTAAATAGACTCCTTTAAATCTATAGAATGGCTTGGAATATGTATTTTCTATTTTATATACTTATTTTTAAGGTTTTGGGAGCAACTGTCCATACCTATATATCTATCTGACGAGAAACTGGAAACTCAAGTTTACAAGCTGGTCATCTTCATGTTCTAATAAAGCTTGGTTTATTCAGAACTGACTTTGAGAGGGCAGGTTTAGGTATATGGGGTGACTTTTCTCCATGTTGCAAATATTTTAAATATCCATGATTTAAAAACATGTTCCATTTTGAAAAAATCTGTTTTCAACTTGCTCATGAATGGGATCCCATGGCTAAGCTAAGAAGGAAAAAGTTCATGGTAGCTACAGTCCCCTGCTAAAGGCACCAACAAAGCAGGCTTAGAGCAGAGCAGGCAATCCTACCCTACTACATACAAGAAAGCTCACCATATGTATCTGCCACTAACATTAACAGCATATCTACCTTTCTGCTTAAAGGACACCAGCAGAAGAGCCGAGGCACAAAGGTCATATGCAGGAAAGCTTGTAGGAAAGCTCTGGCAGAGTATCTCAATAGAAACATTTATTTTTGGGAAGGTAACAAGGCTGGTTTTGTTTCCATATGCTCTATGTGCCCATGCTGCAGACTTCATAAGTAATTAAAAAAAATAGAGGTGACTTTCATAAACATCAAGTCACATCATAGAGATTTCACTTCCTTGACAAAGTAAGTTCACAAAAAGGTTGTTCAAAAACATGCTGTATGTATATGAAATCTCTAATATGTACTTTGCAGAGTAATAGCCCTAAAACTACCTTTAGCTAGCATAAGGTCTGTTTTAATGTAGATATACTATCCAGAGCATGAGTACAAGCATGGATGACTCCTTTCCTTGGAGAGTGGACTGATGTTATGTGAAACAGGCAGGATCTAACGCAGAATAAGGGTACAGATCATGATGATAGTTCACTCAGAGATTCTTTAAACATAAGGATGATTAGGTGATAAGTTTACACTGCTTAGGATTTAGCCTTAGTTTTCTACATATGAGAAGCTGGAAATACTAAACTTTCCCTTCCTTAATAAATCAAGATGACAAGAAAATGTGTTGAAATAGTCACTAGCCCAACTGTTGAGGGATGTGCATACATGTACAAAGGAATTTGATGAGCCAGTAACATGACAGGCACCTCCTCGGTCTTCTGACTAGTGGTGTCAGGTATGTGCCTTGGGGGAGACATGGCATAGCTGTACTGAGAGCTGGGACTATTTCTCATCACATCATAAAATCTTTTCCTTTAGTGACCATGCCCAGGGGCCAGCTGGTTCTATGTGTTTTGATGTATTCTATTGGGGGTACATCCACTCTGCTAATCTGTGAGAAAATTGAGCCTTGGTCTCCTTATAGGGGAGGACTTCTGGGGACTAACTCAAGCCCAGTCCAGGGCTGCACAGTCTGGTGATGCTACAAGTGGCAGGTGGCTGTCCATTGTTGGGAGAAGAGACAGCAAGCCCAGTGCCCCCCTGAGCATTGTCCTTGCTGTTGTGGTCAGGTTGCTGTCTGTAAGGAGCAGCTCAGCGCTTTGCAGGTGTGCCCTCAAAATCATTAGGGAACACATAGTGGAGCTGGACATCAAAGGCTCTTAGGACCAGGATCAAAATTTAAACACTTAATTTCTTGCTGAATTGCATTGTAGCTGATCTCTTTCTGGACATGGCCTATAATTTCAACAAGGTATTTTGGTGCCTCTTTAAATACAACAAAACCAGATATGACCACATTTTTTACCTCCAATCTTTTTCCTCCCTTTCAGACTCTTTTAAGATTCTCTTGGAAAGATTTACAAGGGCAAGTGAAAGTAGAGTAAAATTATACTTTGAATAGAATGGCATATATCACAATCACTATTCAGATGAAATTTTAGTTGCATAAGCAATTTTTTCCAGTCTTATCATCTTCAACTCAGGGGCCAAATGGGAAAATATTTGTGCATCCCATGTTCTTGATGAGAAAAAGCCATGTCATTGCTGGTGTAAAATGTGATTAGAATTTAATTTCAATTTATTTTATATGGTCTGCTTTCTTTACAAGTTGTTTAACTTTCCATGATATTACTGTGTGTGCTATGGAAAGTAGAGGCAAAAACCAAAGTTATATCCCTTTACAGGAATTATCATTCTACAAAGCCTATCCCCTTCAGAAAATATATCAGAAATCCATGTGCACTAAATGCTTCAAAGGCACGGACATGTACAATTGATAGCAGCTGAAAATAGTTCCACATATCCTCTTACCATTCTAGAGCTAATGTATCAATTATTTGTTATAGATTTGAATTCCAAGGGGGCAATTATTATTTTGTGATTTCTAGACAGAATTATGGAACACTAAATTAATCTCAGAATTGCCTTGGTACATGGTGTGTATAAAAAAGTAAATCCAATCAGGCTGATAAATTCAACACAAATTGTTTAGAAAAGGGAAGGAATGTTTTTCAGGATGAGGCAAGAAAGGCTGCATTTTAGAGATTTTTCTAGCTTTCATCCTTCAACATGGAATGCTGAAAAAAACAAATATGATTTCATAAAGAAAGAGTTAACATGTTACGTTCACTGCTTTTGGAAATGCTCAGATAGTTCAAAATATTTGTAACCATCAATGAAATCCTGGGCCTGTGCAGCCCACCTGTACTTCAGTACATCCAGTGACATTTTATAGTGTGAATGAGATTTGAGTCTGTCTCATTTTCATCCATGTACTAAATTGTAGTCTGCAGACCAAAACTAATTTTCAGACATTTATATTGAAAATTAAATTTACACCCCAAAACCTAAATGGTGAAAAACAACACCAGAAAATATTAAAACACCCAGGATGCATGTTCTTAACCAAAGCATTTCTGACAAAAGGCTGGTTTTTAGATATGTACCTAGATAGATACATGGACTTTAGTATATGCAATCCACATAGAATTTTAATATGTATGATCTGCTCTGCCACATCTTAGTTATACTTGAATTTTTAAAAATGTGTTCAGACTTTAGTGTGTATATAAAATATGAATGCTAGCAGGAATTCAAAGCACTACTTATTCACATTTCCTTTGAAAAGCAGCCAAGATCAGTAAGATAGAATTTAGTATAAAGGAAGGGATAATTGACATCAAACTATGAAATGCTGTTTTTCTGTGGAGGTGTGCTGACTGAGACACTTACTGGGTTTCTAGTAATTGCTGGATGGTAAAGGTCTGTAAAGATGCTTTTTTCTGATTTAGCACCTTCATTGCCTGGTCTCCTAATTAAGTGTTGCTCTGCTCTCCTGATGCCTGTGTGTCAGAGAGGTGGCCTAGGCATATGTTTCACTTGTATATTTTATTTATGTATAGTATATAAAAATATATATAAACTTATATTTATCTATTTTATTATATTAAAAACTATTTTTAAAATAAAAACTGTTTCATGCATTCACCATGTAACTCCTTGAACAAAATTTTTTGGTGACATTTTATAAACATAGAGTGTATGTCAAATCTTTGCTCATCCAGTTGCTGCAAAAGAGCTATGCAAATACTATGCTGAGAGTATTTTGTACAGCATGTAGCACACCAATAGTGATTTTCATAAGTTCTCTCTCATGGCCTGTAATGTCAACAGGTTTAAAAATCAGGTTTGTTTCATGCTAAGAGGTAGATGAGACCAAAGGAAACTAAAAGTTAGATTTTTTAAAAAGTCAGATCTGAACTCCATGGATTATTGCTATCTCTGCTCTTGTTTGTTGTTAATACAGTAATGCCAAAATCATGGGTTCTAGAAGGTTGGGAACATCCACCAGCCAAGAGCACCAGAGAGATTTTGCAGGATATTGCATGACAACACTATGTTTCTTGAAAGTCAGCAGTTTCTGGAGAAGAAAGTACTGATGAGGTAAAACTGTCTAGTGTGACAGGGACACAACCACCCTGCATATTTCAAGAAGGATCCTCATGGAAGAGGTGGTTGCTGCCCCTTGCCTGGGCACTCTTTCCATGTCTCAGAGTAGTCCCTGGAAAGCTCGATGGTACTGGCTGTAGAAGTGGTGACTGGTGAAGCTGGCTGCATGGAGGCAGGAGTCAGCCCCAGAAATGCATGGGGAGAGGATGGACTCTGGGTGACATGAAGAAGCCAGAACGGCTTAGGCTGATGTGTCAGAGGAAGGAAAGCTGCAGGAGATGTGATGAGTAGCAAAGAAAAAAATGGGAAAGTCAGAAGGAAAGACTGAATGAATGCGGAATGTGTGTTGTGGCATTTGTCAGTGGCTAAGAGAAAGACCTGTCTGTGACTAACTCGTAAAAAATTGATCTGGACATAATTTTTAAGAGTGTGGATGAGCAAAAGGAGAAAAATATTTCTAGATAATAATACTACAGATCTAACTCTAGATCTAATTAACTGGAAACAAATTTCAGGAAGCCAGATTACTTTATAGTACAAATATAGATTGTCTCCACATGAAGCTGGCTGAATTTGACTGTGTTTCTGCACTGAAATGATATGGAAAAATGATTAGGAAAATGAAAAGTAACTGTAGAAGGTATACTGGTGCTGATAAGATGAGTAGTAGAGAAGCTCAAGCAACTCCTGAATATATTCCTTGTTAACAGCTTCAATGTGCCCTTCAACAAGTTATTTGCCATTTCTACCCTGTATAAAAGTCCCATATTTAAAGAAAAAAAAAAAGCTAAATTAGTTCTAAGTACTGATTGTAGAATCACAGAAACATAGAATGGTTTGGGTTGGAAGGGAGCTTAAAGATCAGTGCGTTCCCACACCCCCACCATGGGCAGAGGCACCAACCACTAGATCAGGTTGCTCAAAGCCCCATCCAGCCTGGCCTTGAACACTTCCAGGGAAGGGGCATCCACAACCTCCCTGGGCAACCCGTTTCACTGTCTCACCACCCTCACAGTAGAGAATTTCTTTCTTTCTTTCTAGTATCTAACCTAAACCTCCCCTCTTTGTTTCAAACAATTACCCTTTGTCCGATCACTACACTCCCTCATAAAGGGTCCCTCCCCATATCTCCTGTAGGCCCCCTTCAGGTACTGAAGGCCGCTATAAGGTCTCCCCAGAGCCTTCTCCTCTCCAGGTTGAACAACCCCAACTCTCTCAGCCTGCCCTCGTCGGAAAAATGCTACAGCCCTATCATAATTTTCATGGCCCTCTACTGGACCCATTCCAACAGATCCATGTCCTTCCTGTGTTGAGGACTCCAGTGTGTCCAGTGTGAGGACACGCTTGTGATACGGTTGTCTTTCTGGGCTGCCAGTTCACATTGCCAGCTTGTGTTGAGATTTTCATCTACAAGCACTCCCAAGCCCTTCTCCTCAGGGCTGCTCTGCAGCCATTCTCCACCCAACCTGTATTTGTGCTCGGGATTGCCCCAACCCATGTGCAGGACCTTGACCTGGTTACACTTCAGAAGGTTTGCATGGGCCCATC
>VZTM01018659.1:9335-37656 GCA_013400555.1 Jacana jacana
AAAAAAAGGAAAAATTCAGTGCATCATTCCCAACACTCATCATCATTCCCAGGTGCTCCTGTATCACTTGGCCTCATCAGGGAGCCCGAGGCCCTCACACAGCTCATACCAACTCTTCCTGTTCACTCACTCTCCAGTAATTTTTAAGTAGTTTACACAGAATACGAGGCTCACTACTCAGACTACACAGAAATCAAACACTGTTCCTCAAAGTTTGCAATAAAAGAGCTGTTCAAGCAGTTACGCTTGAAAAATAAACACATCGTAATCCTTCAACTCCGAAACGAAGAAAGGACAGGAGTTTAAAAGCTAATTTGTATTTTCTGCTCAAATTCAAAGAGCTTTTTAACAAATAAGACATAAAGTACAATACATCCAAACATTTCCCTGCTAGAGTTAGAACTATACATTATAATAACAGTGCCATGGGTTATCAAGCTACAGAAGCTGTTAATTAAACTGTACTGCAAAGTTTCTGACGCTGTTCTATAAAAATGCTCGGATTTTGGAATACCTAGGAAGTAGGATGGAAAAGAGTAAACACTCAGTAGATTTCAATACTCAGCCTTTAAAAAGAAAAAGACCTCAGTGAACACCTTTACTCGTGCCCAGGCTCCAACGTGTGTTCAAGGTAGAGGAATCTGACAGGAAATTCAGGCCTGATCCGGATACGCTTTCTTAAAATAAACCCACACAATCTTCCCTGGGCACCTGCAAAACTTGCTGGAGGTAAACATTGAGATCATACAATTGATTAAGCACAAATGCTGACCATGCAGTTTTAAATTCCATCTACCATTAACTTGAGACTGAAGATACCCAATCTCCCAACTGATCTGAATTTCAGGGGTGCCACACACAACCATATTCCTGGGCAACAGAAGAGCTCTCCTGATCGCAGGCTGCAGTTTTCCAGTTCATCCAGAGAGCTGGCAGCGTGCACACAAGTCAGCCCCAGAGAGCTGATGCGACACAGCACCCAGGTACCAGCTCCCAGTTTCACTGCCTGCATTTCTTAGTTATCCCAATTCTGAAGCCCAAGTGATGAATATTTCACATATTCATTCCAAATAAACAGGAGCATCTTCAAGAGCCAAGAAGTTTAATTCTCCCAGCTAAAGAGATTGGATTTTTTTTCCAATTAGAGATCCCTGATAAGGGCAGTATAAAAATGTTAAGTCATAAATGGGCATCCAAGATAAATGACTGATGTTCACAAAGTTTAACCTTACCTCAAATGTTTCATTTTTTATATTTATCTTCTAAAAAAAAAAAAAAAATCAGTAGTGAAATTTAGTTCTATTTCATCCTTCAAAACATACACCCTTTAAAAACATGCAATAGCGAGATGCCAATTATACTGGTACCAACTCCAAGGAAGAGCTAATGATACCTGTGGCCTGAAACACAGAAAGAACATAGACCCCCTGAAGGGGAAGGTAAAAGTCTGCAGAACAGATGACACTGGAGATGTTGTTTCTCTTGTCCCCCTGTTATCAGGGCAGTAATTGAAAATAAGGGCTGACAGACTCTCTGCTAACATGCTGATGGCTCTCATAGCCACCTAGAGCTAGGATGCAATATTGGTTTGGTTTATTTTTTCACCCTGCAAGAAATGAACACTGAAATACAGGGTAAAGATCAATTATATGTTTGGTAAGATAAGCAGAATTCCACTTTCCCCATTGCCCCAAACGTGCTTTTCCCACCCACAGCTGACTGGAGTTTGCTGTTCCCTTTCAAATACAGCCACCCTCCTCACTCCAAACCCTGCTTTTCATACAGCAGATTAAGGCTCTCCAGCTGATCCATCAGCCTTAAGGAATGCTTTTTTCCTGGATCCCTAGTTCCTCTGTTTATAGAGGCCTCCTGCAGGGCTTCTACACAAACATCACCGTGTCTCAGGAAAGCCCAATTCCATGCACCAAATGTCTGCAGAAAGAGGGTCCAGGTGGGAAGGACGTGTCCAGGAACACCCCACGTCTCATAGCACGACAATACACATCGCACCAAAACACAGTTTAACCATATCAACTCTTAAACTGGGCTTAACAGTATACTAAGTATATAAGCTATTACCTCGCACAAAGTGGTTGCCCATTTTGAATGAGAAAAACGCTTTTAAAATCGTAAAACCTTAAAGCAGGAAGTGAAGAGGGCCTGTATCTAGCTTGTTACTTTATGAATACTGAATGGTTCTTCGGTCATTACACACCCTTGCTAGTGCAACTGTAGAGAATACATTCCTTGCACTCACTGAATTCAACAGAATAACGCAGGGGAGGGACAGCAAAAGAATCAGCAAAACACAGGCTTAAATAAAATCTCTGGTCGGTCATAAGAAATCAGCCCACTTCTAACACTGTTAATGCCTACTCCTCTGTTGAGTATCCCCTTGCTCCACAGCACAGAAGAAGCAAACAAATCACAAAACCAAACATTAGAATATAATTTTTTTTTTTAATTTTTATAAATAACTTATCTGTTACAAAGGCAGTTTACCCAGCTAAATCACAAAACCATCAACTCAAGATATCCAAATTAGGTTTTATTAATAAACAGGTAAAAACTGATTTGTCAATCTTCACATAGAACTGCAGATGAAGCTGAAAAACAAGGCCTCATTTTATAAACAAAATGCATCGAATGCAAGTGCTTTGGGTCTACTGCCTAATTACCTGGGATTGGCATTTTCTTCCCACGTAAAAAAAATATGCAAAGCCTTCAAAACAAAGGCCTCTGTGCATTCACATAGATCACTTGTAAAACTCCTAATGAAAGTGTCCACTGGCAAATGTTTACAGTGGGTGACAGTCTACTTTGTCTCCTGCTACATGGTTAGCACTCCCTCCAGCCTCACGCTAAGTGCTGCTACATAATTCTTTGCGTGCCGTCTTTCATGCAAACTGTACTCGAATTCCGTTTGCTTGATCCTGGTTACATACATCCCCGATCATGTGAATGTTTTCTTTAAAAAAATAGATCATCAAAATAAAGAGATGCTTGAGGTTGCTTCAGTGTTCAAGTCTGTTTGATTTCTCTTTTCCAGCCTTTATTTCAGTTGTCCTAAATATTGCTATCCTTGTTTTCTATAAATATGAGACTTCACCACAAAGTCGGGTTTAGAAAGTGGCTGCCAAAACAGGAGAGCATTTAAAGTCCTTGAACAAAGCTGTACGATGCTGCTGCTGTTGCTTTTGGCACTGTATGTACTTCCCCAACGAATCTCTCTTCAGGAGTCTGCAAGATACCCAGCAGATGAAGCAAGCTTAAATCGGATGCTGATCTGTTGGTGGGTCGAAAGTTTCTTAGTATAAAGTTTCCTCACGCCAGACAAACCGCTACCTCGTGTCACCCACCGTAAAACTCAGTGTACAGAGTGAACTATATGCATAACTCTTCCAACTTTTCCTGCATTTTTACCACGCTGCATCTGCAGGTCTTCACAGATCATCAGCATTTACAAGAGCAATGTACAGAACGAGCAGAGGAAAGCTATTTCGTGCATAGTTTCTTATTAATGCTCTTATTTTAAGGCATTGCTTCTCTCAGATAAAAGCTTAAAAAAAGGGACATGATCGTGCTTAATCACTTAAAGGGAAAAAAAAAAAGAAAGTTAACAAAAAGACTATTACACTATACATACAGAAGTACAAGAAAATAATAAAGGTGAAGAAAAGAAATCACTTAAAGCAGGCTCTAGAGCTATGTACAGTAGGAAAAGCTCTGGGGTATTTCACTGTGTGTATTGTACAGACAACGCATGCAGTTTTTCCTTTTCCTCTTTAGATGCGATTGTACTGGTTTCTGGCGTCACAGAGATGCTCTCAGGGAAGACAAGGCAAAGAGTACCACCGGTTTGTGACGTTCTTCCCTTTATCGAAGGCACTATGTGGCAGCAAACAGTTTAAATAGTTAAACCTTGTTCCTGTTAGATCTCCTCTGTGCATGTAGTGTTTCACTGAAAGCTCGGAAAACAAAAACGCTAGCACCCTCTTCCTTTCCCCTGTCAAAATTCAGTAGTGACATCGGGGCAGAGAAGAGGACGGGCAACACCCAAGGCACTGAACATGGTGTGTGTTACTGGGATACTGGTAATACTGTACATGGTTTAGGCAGCTGGCAACTGAGTCTTTCAGCAGATGACCTTTCAGCCGATCAATTTCAACTGCCTGTGACACAACACTGAGGTATTACAAGCTCTGTGGGCTGACATTTAACATTAGCAAAATACCATCTCCTCACACCTTCAATTTTACAAAATCCTATGCAGAAATGCTTTTTTTTTGTTTTTGCCCCCAATGACTGGATAGATCCTCGTACGCTTGCTAGGGTTTTACAAAAGATAACAGGCCTGTTGGCTCAGAAATGCCTGGGCATTTCACACTGTTCACAGCGATTTAAGGCCGGGTGATTTAAAAAAGTACAGGCAGTACAACTCCACTGAGCTCCCTCATCTTCTTCTGTGTCTGGAACAGTCTTTGGTGTTTTCACAATGGACCTCTGATCTGTGACATGAAAGAGATAAGATAAGCAGTTACTAACCAAGAACAGCATGGAAAGAATTTTGAGATGATTTTTTTTTTCAGTAACTGAGAACTATCTTGTTCCTCTGAGAACAGCACAGTTATTGCAAGTGACAGAGGCAGCTTTTTACCACCCCCTTGACTACAGCTTGATTGCAAGTCAGCCAAAAGACACAAGGTGAAACTATAAAAAGCAAGTTTCCCATCCCCTCACTCTGCTTTCTTCCCTTTTGGTCTCAGTTCAAAGCTGTTGCGTGAAAAGTAGATAAAATTGAGAAATCAATCAGCACAGGAAACACGCACAAGATTTAGAAGTCTGAGGTTTATGGAGCAGTCTAAAATTCACTAGGTTAAGAAATAAGTGTTCTGTAACCTTTTGACATATTTAACACATTTACTTTAGAATGAGCATCAGCATTTCTTCCTCAAACCAGATAAGCAGTCGAGACACTAAAGTAAAACCAGTGCCTGGCTCCGCCATGCTACAGAGTAATCCTCCCAAGCACACAAGGGCATCTTCTTGCATGATGTGTTAGACAACAACCTTCAACTATTTCCAAAGAGAAAAGATGAAAAGAGAGAAAAGTGAAGCCTCAAGTTAAGGGTTCCCAGTGCAGGCAACTCCAGCAAAGTCTTTCAACCAATTATTTCAACTGGAGAACGTCTCGTTAGCGACTGGTTGCAGCTGCTGGAAAACGACAGCGATGGCTTCAGAAAACCCAACGCCACCGATCACAACTGCAGAACAATTCTTTTTCATTCTTTCCTGAACAGTGGTAACTCTGGCTTCAGTCACAGCCTACATCATAGTTATACTGAAACTGAACATAAAATTAATGAAAGAGTAAGATCCAGTAGCGATTTAAAAAAACACAAGAAAAGAGAGAAAAAGAAGAAACAAAAAGAGGGACCTTCAGAGGTTTGTGAACCAGTCAGGCAGAGGTTTATAAACCTGTTTTCAAGACAGGCTGTATCAAATTGCTAAACACTTAAATTTGCAAGTCAATGCAAATGTTAACAACTAGTCACAGATATCCAAGAAGAAAATCAAAAGTTGTTAAGTTAGCTTTTTTTTTTTACTGTAAAGGGAACTATGTAATTGACAGAACTTCTGAAAAATTCTTCATGGTTCAGCTACTAAATGTGCCTAACAGGACTGCATATGGATTTAGCTACACTCAGCAGTTTCATTAATAGCTTGGATAATGAAGGATAAAAAACCAGTACCAGTTCTGGAGGACAAAAAAAAAAAAAAAAAANGACCATTTTGCAATACAGAATGGTCAGAAATAAGTCAGATGAGGTTCTGTGACAACAGTCACTGCACATACAAGGACTGATCACACACATACATATATTATGTGGAGACCCTCCTGGACAGGGAGGCTGCACAGAAACATTAGTGGATCACCTATCTCTTTCCTGGTCTGTCTATAAGTCATAGCATGATGCTGTTGCAAACAAGTTAATTTCCTTCTCTGCTTTGTGTAACACAGAAGAGGTAATTATTCTGTTTTGTTTGACATTCCACTAGGGGGAAAAAAAATAAAAGTAATGGGCAAAACTTAATGACAAGCACAATGTTCAAGAGCAACTAATAAATTCAGCAATACTGACAGCATTCTTCTCTCCTCCAACTACCTAAAACTGTAACTGACAATAGTCAGAAGAGGTTCTTATGTAAATTGTTAATACAAGTGGCCAAAAATTCCAGTCAGGGTAACCAAATGGAGTTATGTGTAAATAAATCCACTCTTCGGGAAGGACAATTCAAATGAAGTAATCTGAGTGAGTTTCACTCCCCCCTAAGCAAAGTGTCTCATAGCCATTTTTAAAAAGATGGCTCCTTCTATTTACTTAAACTACCTACCAACATATCATCTGGCTTTGAACATACTCTATTTAATATACTTCCCTCTCCTTACTGTATGAATAGAGAGGAAACTGAAACATATTTACTACCGACACAAATAAAATGCAAGGTTTGTATGCTTTTGAAGTAATTTGCTTCATAATCAACATTTAAACTAGATTCACACAATAGAACTTGATATTAGATGCAAACCAGCTATTAGTATTAAAACCAAACTGTAGCAGTACAGTACCTTTGGGTTTTGGTGGCACTGGACCAAGAAATCCAATATTATCGTAAAAATTATGAATAGCGCTGGGATTAAAATGTGGTCCTAAAAATAAAAAAGGAAAAGAAAGTGCAGAAGTGTTAAAAATAAACCTGGGTAGGAAAGCACACCAGGCTTTTTGGCAGTAATTCCAAAACAGTACTGTTATTCACTTGTCACCCGTTACAGGCAGGTGTCAATAGAGACCCGACTGAGACAGCAGTGACGTCTGTAACACACTTGAAGAGACTTCCTGCCCAAAATATGCAATAGAAAGTCAGAACCAAGCTTCATCCATTAGACCAAGCTGCTTAAATACAATTGTTTCCTGCCAAATATTTAACAGCATTTTACTAGTAAGTTTTATCTGAAACTTTATCTAAATTGTAACCATACTGAAAGAGATGTGCTATCTACTATGCAGTGTTTTATTTACGCTTAGATTTAATACTTCTACCAAGTCCTAACTCCAATTTGCCATAACAAACAAATACAAAAATCACAAGCAATTTGAATATTCAATTGGAAAGCTGAAAGTAGAAAGCATTAGTTCCTTCCTTCTCACTATCTCAGTTCTCCCTTCCAGTGCCTCTCTGTCCCATCAGCTGTAGCAAGCTTTTCCAGCAACGCAACATTTTTTGTTTGGCTACTGAGGAGAATCAGCTCTGGAAAGGCTCTAAAAAGTTAACACAGAGCCAGAGCACAGCGAGCAGCAAGAGAAAGAAGCAGGATGAGAGAGGGACTTCTTGCTGGCAACTTTTGAATTGGCTCAGCCGCCTCATTACTTCGCCCTCGTGATCTAAATCTGTGTCCCTGCAGACACGGGGAGTAGAAGGAGGAGAACACACTGGAATCTACACCTGCACTTCACATCTGCTAACTCGAGAGGCTGAATACAGACTGAAGAGGCGGAAGCCAAGACAGGGAAATGGATGCATACGTATGGCTGTGTCATTTAGAAGACTTCTTCTCCCTCTTCTTTGATACTCAAATAACCAGATCCCCCTCTCTCCATGTTTATTAAATAAATGACATCACGAGTGTCTCTTTTGAGCCAAGCATGAGAAAGGAATGACAGTGGGATTAGGAACATCATAAAGCCAACGAAAACAACAGGCTTAGAAGACAGTTACTTCCACGGTTTCACTCAAACTAATGTGATGATTTTGCAAATAGCATGTATAACCCCCCCCCCCCCATTTATAACACATGTGCTTTTGATACATGCAGACACTGAAAGAAAGGGGAGAAAATAACAGCATTTTCAGTTGCTGTTGTACTGTAAGACATACTGTACCTCTTGCTTGAAAAAGATCAATCTCTTTGGTTAGGCAGTCTATGTCTATCTGCAGCTGTCTGTTACAACTTCTTAACTGTTGCATTTCTTCCAGCTGAAAAAATAAACCTGTCTGTTAGACTAGGTTTTCCCATTTTACTCTCAGTTATCACTCACACAGGCAGACAGCACTTAGTTATTTCAGAAGCGAAGGTAAGACTCTTGTACAACACTCTTTCCTTTAATCCAAGCATAATCTCACACAAAGCCTCAGACCCACTGAATTCTTCTCTCTTTCATCAGACTTCAGAGTTGACTGAACAACTCCAGATGGTGGTCAGGACACAGTTAATGGTCCACCAGATCAATGCTTGATCTTCTGGCACCGAAAACTGGTGTATTTATCAGTTTCTTTGAAACTGACATATGCAGGAAGACCAAAAAATACTTATTGTGGGAAGCAATGATATGAGCATGAAGTTGTAGCCTGAAATGTTAGGCAACCATGCCTTTAAGAACATCTGGAAGGACTACCAGGTCAAACCTTTTGTGACTATCTTTAAAAGCAACACTTCACAAAGCAATTAGTAAACTGAAAGGTTCTGGTTAAATTACACATCTTTAGTCTTTATTCTGAACTACACTGTTTACCAGTTTCATTCTAGCTATCCTGCCAGTCACTACTGCATTGGCAATGTATGAGCAAGTGCTCCTTTAATTTACTGGGACAGACCACACTTGTGGTTTAGGTTTATAGCCTACAGACATTTCAACTTACTGATGGAATTTGGGAAACAGAATTCGATCTTTTCAGGCGCCTTCGCGTTAAATTATTCTCCATTTCATTGACCTCTGATTTTAGTTTGTCCAACTTTTTCTTTTGAATCTCAAGTTCTCGTTGAAGTCGCTCCATCCTGGCCTTCTGGTGTACCAGTAAAGCTGCAATACATAAAGTCCCATTTTATCTTCTTTATCATCCTTCACACAGCAACATCAGATAAAGATGAAAGTTAGTATTCTTTTGGGAAAATACAGATTAAAAACATTGCTACAGATTGCTTTTCCATTCTCCCCACAAGAAAATCTCTGCCATAAACCAGAAAGTGTTGTATTTTTGAAAACAGCACAAATCAATTACAGACAACAAGCAAATACAATGAGAAAGTCATACAATGTGTGATGACCATGCCAAATCCAGCTGTAAAATGTGAAAATGTTTTTCAAGATACCAACCAATCCACAATAACAACTACTAGAAACTAACAACATAAGTTTCCTTGAATCATATCCAGCCCAACCATTGTCAAACAGGTAGTGTGACACGGATTTCAGAGCCATGTCTGCAACAGAGTACTATATGTGCTAGGTAAGTGACAAAACTTCGGGTTTTTTACTGCTGTTTGGATTGGAACATAATCCAGCATTCTTGTCATAGCAGGAGACACCAAATGAAACTAAATCAGAAAGTAGCATAAGCAATACCACTGGCAAACACCCGTCCTATTTATCACAGAGGCTGGGTTGTATGCCATTTCATCCCTGAAACATGGTGTGCAACCATTAGGCTCAGCTTCTAATTTCTGACACTGCTTACTATTTGTAAAGAAAATGTAAAGAAAACGAGGAGACCTGATTGAGAAACAATGAAGTTAGCATTCAAACCATAGCTTTTTTAAAGCTGTAAAGGAACACAAGTAGCAAAACATGCCATCGAATTGATACAATTTAAGGAGTTTATTTCATTAAAGGTAGGAGTACTATTAAACATCACCACATGAGCAGATAACACTGGTCAAAGAATAATTACCTTCTATAAAAACAAAAAAGTATTTCATTAAATAAACCTAACAATCATTTCAACTTCTGCACAGCCCTTCGTTCATCCATTAAATTCGGAACGCATGTAAACTGGGATCAGTGTCACAGGCTGGCTACCTTTAATAGCACTGTGGAAATTATAAAGAGAAGCAGCAGTAACAAAGTCTTTTTAAAAGACTGGATTTGCCTCACTAAATGTTTAAACAAATAGCTGGGTGAAACATGTTTAATTCCCAATGATTTCTTCGGGAATGCAAATCATCAGAAGCACTCAGACTGGGTTGGTTAGGTTTGCTGAGTAGCAGCAGAGTTAAAAATAGCACATCAAAAAGATGCAGCTTTCCACGTCTTCGTCAGGCAGAACTGCCCTCTGCTGCAACTCCTGCCTGTTCATTCATTCACACACTGTATTTTGTCTTGCAGAGGTTCTGCAAAAGGAGGAACCATGCCAAACTATTTCTGTACAGCATTACAGAGCTGTAAGGCCTTACTAAAATCCAGCCTAGGCTTTTGAGTCATGTGTTCCAAGGATGTTGAAATGACAAAGCTGCTTGAGCTTCTGCTTGGTTTTCTTTAACTTAGAGATTTTTGCATAAATAGGCACCTTTATTTGGTGCCTATTTACACTTGTAACCAGTCACTACACTAGCTACACTATATTTAAACATTGCAGCTGTGCTCCTATGTAATAGAAAAAACAGTTGCTTAAATCCCAAGAAAAATTTTCAATAAAGACTTGGAATCATCAGGTAAAGAGTCTCAAAAGAGCCTCTCTCTTGAAAAGGCTTTTATAAACAGCTGAAGGAACTTTTTCCCCATTCACAAATTGACAAAGTTACAAATGTAGCTGCCAACTACAGAGAAAAGAAATCAAAGAGTACTTTGCCTCTACTCTTGCTGGAAGAGTACAAGCCCTTTTTCCTTTTCTGTTATCACTGCCTTGATACTACTGCTGCGGCAACTCCTCCAAGCCCCAGGTTACTGGTGAGCAGCCAGTACGCTGGACATGGTAAGAAGCAAGAGTGCTACAAGGAGTATCTCCAGGATACATGGCGTGGCCTTGTGAGTAAGACTATGAGAGTGAGAGTACCTCTCCAGAGCCCTCTGTGCCACTCCCCCACTATTTTTTTTTTTTTTTTAAGCTTGTCTTATAAAAGGAAAAAACCCACTTCTGTGGTTCATAAATTAAGCCATCGTTATGGAACTGCAGAGGGAGCAGAAAGCGCTGATGGATGCCCACAGCACTATTAACATTTTTATTTTCACATCTGGACACGATCCAATTTATCTTCTTAGCAGCTTTGTGACTCCTTTACTATTTCATCATTTCAAATCCCAACGGATTTCAAACACACTCATTACAATATTACCATCATGATTAAAGAAGAATAACTTGATGTTGCTATGCTAAACTTCTACTATTAAAAATAACTTGGGTAAGGGACTGGCAAGACATTGGTTAAAGTAGTGGCTTTTGCATAGAATTTGGTAATTTTGCTGAAATACAGATTTGGCAGCTGTAGGAAAAATGAGGTGGGGAAGACCAAGTCCCCCCAATCCCACTGCAGTGTTTAATAATGAAAAGGGCAATTTAAGTATTCAGCTCCCTCTAGTGTTGATCAGATCAACTGAAAACGTTAAGAGAATAATGCAATACATCTCCAAATCTAATGCAATCCAGCTACTAGATCTAGTTTATGGTGTCCACGAGGAGGCATCTAATAGCCTTTTTGATAATCCTTTGCTTCTTCCACTTCCCCCCTAGTAAGGGGATTCCACCCCCATGCAGGCAGCATAGGCACAACCAGGCTTGAGCTACACAGATTAGACTAACCTGGAGTACAGGCCAGCAAGTCTCAGGCTCACAGTTGTTTATTCAGACATCCTTAGAAAGAAGCTATTTACTGTAATCATCCTAGCCAAACCGGTAGAGATTGCCTCCTTGACTCACCATTACTGCACCACAACCGGAACAGGCTTCATGGCCAACTCGTTTTACCTACGTGCAAACAGGGAACTATGCACATTCTCTTTCTTTCAGCTCCTGTATGTTCACATTGAGCAGACTGGCAAGAACAGTACACTGCAATGCTCTGGCAATTGCCACTGTTTCCTTAGACAACCAAAACGCACATTTTCCACAAAAAGGCTGGAAATCACTACAATTAGATGGAGCGTGAAAGTCCAGAGAACTTTCATCTTCACTTTCCCTTTCCTAGACACCTACTCAAACGGGGACAGAGCGTACTCTAAGCCTGAATGTGTGCATAATTGTCTTCTCAAAGGCTCTGTTCTCTCAAAGAATCCCAGTGTTAAACAATTACTGCTTTAGGGTGTCTTTTGTTATTGCAGGCATTTCTAAGAATAAAGCTAATCTAGGAACACAATGATTTCACCCTATTCTATGGGCCTATGAATTTCTGAATTGTCTTAGTTTGCCAAATACGGAGGGCAGGGGAACCCTGGCAATGCAATTACCCCGTGGCACTACATCTGAGAAATTCTCAGCACACACATTTCTGCATATTTTCAAAATCTTTATCTGAAGCTGCACAAAATTCAGTCATTTAATATGCATCCAGTATGCAATTTCTAACTGATTAGGTTTTGTTCTCCCTTTCAATACTGTTTTCATTAATTTTTTTAAAGAGCATCACTCAAGAGTGGGGCCTGACTGAAAGCTCTTTGCTCTTTTTTTTGTTCCTTAAGTCACATGATGTAATGGCCTTAAGACCCCTTGGAGCATAGGGCTCAGCTGTAACTCATTTGAGGTTTTGGGTTGGTTTTATTTTTTATTTTTTACATGGATTGGTTAGGATTTAAAGAAAAAATTCCTGCAGCTTTTTTTTCTTTTTGAAAATTTCAAAAAGTTCCAAGAAACCACAGCAAGAACTGTGCAAAGTGACAAGCTACTGAACTACTTTATCAATTAACTTCTTTACATTAAAAGCACAGCTGCAAACGTTGCTAAGTAAATGCACATCCTCATACACAGCTGGTATCAATGCTTAACTCTCTGCATACCAGGCCCTCCCCAAGGCAAAGAAAAGTAATATAAAAGTCAGTCAAAAGCCAAGGAGTATTGAACTATGGGACTTAAGCTCCCTAGTGTCAAAGTATCAACCTAAAGACTTTATTACATAATTATGTAATTACGTATATTCTTAATAGGATGCCTGCCCATTGTACAGATGGCAAGCACAGAATACACAGAATGAGCAACTATTAGCTGATTGTTTAGCCTCACTATTTAACATGAGGGCGTGCACAGCGAGTGTACATCACAAAACCATTTCTGAGTACAGAAATCTCAGTTTCTAACAAGATTTCTCTGTTCTTCAGGCATAAGACACTTTAGCGTGAAGTTAATTATATACTGACATCTCAGAAAATTACTTTTTAATAAAACAAATTATATTATAAATGGAAATCTCTGCTATGTAATGGGAACTGATCCTTCTGTACACACACAGAACTGATACTAAATAATTAGCACGAAACCTCATCCTCTTTTGGCTGTCCTTCTGGGCATGCACAGAGTACTATTCTCACAGCATTATTCATTCTTATTGACTTCAGGAGGGGATGAGCATTCTCAACATCTCCACAAGCAAGTGCACAGTATCTCAAACTAGAACCCAAGAAAATAAGGAACACCAATCAGTAACCACTTCTGAGAAGTCTGGTGACAGTCAGCTTCTTAGCAGCACGAAGTCAGCAGCGGAGATGTAACCTAGCATTGCAGGTGACTACGCTGATTTTACCCCAGCAGCACCCTATTCCTCTTCATGTCACACCACCTCCAGCTCCAGCAGCACACAGGACAGACCTGTAGCAGCCTTCTACTACTTACTACCACCGATCTGGGAGCAAAAATATCACGGAAAGACACCGGAATGCCTACACACAGCACAAGTGAAGTAAAGCTTCTGAGGTAGCAGGCAGCAGCACTTGCAGATAGGTCTAACACACCTTCTGTCCTCCAGGGCTAGATGTGAATGCACTTCACTGGAACAAAGTACAGGAAATCTCCTTTGACACCACAGTAACTCCACCTCCTATGTTCCTGCCAGCCCAAGCCAGTTTTAATTCCCTCTGCCAAGATAAGGAGTATTCTGGGCAGAAGTGGAAAAGCTGATGAAAATACAATTTTCTCCAGTCATGGCCAGAGAAACTCCCCATCTGTTCTGGCTAAAATAAAATTGATACAAGCACCTAGCATGGAAGGTTTTCTGTACAGTCTGCCTCAATTCTAAGCAGCTTAGAATATGGCCTCACAACAGAAAGCATCAAGTCACTCAATCCCTTTTAGAATGTAACAGTAAAAAAAACCCACCTCTAAGTAAAAGATTCAACTTTAAAAGCAACGATTAAAACTTCTAGATATCGAGATCATACAAGTATATCACACACTTCTCAACTTTCTAAAGATTAAATAATAACAATTAAAAAAAATGCACTTTTTGCAGCAGAAATGGAGCAACAATGCCAGAAATCCCAAACACTTCTGAATGCAAAGAAGTTCAGAAACTGGAGTGTACTTTATATGAGCTAGTGAAGGACACAGAAGGATGGTGTTTCCCTAAAGTCCCTAAAGCTGCACCAGCCCACGTTGTGCACCTACAAAACATCTGAAAACTGCATCCATGTCTTGTCTTCAGGACCACTGAGCTTGACCTAGACTGATAAACTGGATACCGATGCCTGCAGCCTGTAGAGATTGTGCAGGAAGCCAGATTACAGTAGCCATCACTACCAGGGTGCAAGAAACGAAGAGCTAGACCTGGTGGAAGTCAGTCCCATCAGAAAGGCAAAACAGGAAAAAGGGACACCCTTCCCCAACAAGCACCTAAAATGCAGAATGCCTGGGAAGCAACGTCATGATCTAGAAGAGTATTTAGAATCTAAGAACAAGATTTCGATTGCTTCACTTCTGGGTGACTGAAGTCTTTCTTCTAGGACTAAAACAGAGAGCCAAGTCTCCCTTCAGGGTAAGAAAAGGGAATACCACTTCTGGGGGGCAATTTGTTTTGTTTATTTACAGATGAATAATTTTCTGAAGTTCCTTAACACTTCACTGATTATAAATGACAACCTAGAATGATTAGTTTTTTAGTTTTGACACCTAAATCTTTAGACACTTGAGTGAGAGCACGGATTATTCTCTCAAAGATATAATTACATCCAGAAGTAGTGCACAAACTACAACCAGTTTTTGATTTACTTCATTACTATAGTACTCCAGATATAAACTAGGCCTCCTGTATCCTGATCACTGTATTTACTTACACAAAACAGAATAGCTAAATTCATCTGAAGAACATTTAGAGTGGTTGTGGAACAACAAGTCAGTTTAATGTTAAATGGTTTGCTAAGTTCCAAAGAAGACCAATGAGGTCAAAGAGAAAATATTTTGACAAGCTATCCTGATTACTGCCTAACTAACATGAAGTTCATTCAACATCTTTACACAAGAAGTCCACGGGAAAGTTAATAAAACATCAAGTTGGCAATAAAAGCATGCAAAGACATGACAGCAGAAGATGATTAACAGTTTGGGTTGCTGTATCACATAGCTGAAGTTTCACCCTCCCATTACCACTGATCCTTTACAATAGCTTTCTTAGGTGTGGTGTTCCTTCTCACATTTTATGACGTAACACAATTTTATTGTGAGGCACACAGAGGGAAACATGGAAGCCAACACTCCGTCCCATTATTTGCTTTTGAAGTTTGCTTTTCTTGCTTCTTAAGTAACACATGTGAAGGGAAAAAACCAGGAACATCATCCAGTGGAAGCAGTACCTGAACCGATTTAAAAAGCTGCCAGTAGACTCGCAACTTGAAATCATTAGGACAAATTGAACATGCTTAGATGTTTCTTTCAGAGCAACATAAAAATCAAGATGCTATGGCTCCATTAAATAGATAACATATCTATTTATGACAAACAGAAGAATTGCCTCCAAGCATTCAGATTTGCTTATAAAGCTTTTTTATTTATTTAGGAAATGCTCATGAATGCTGAAGTTCAAGATTCCGTATTAACATCACAAAAGTTATCAACTGTTTCCTGTTCTGTAATCTACATACTGAATTGACAACCTGGTTGAAATCTCTACTATTTATATTAAGAGTATTACCTTGTGTGTAGGCAGCATCATCAGATCCCATACTCAATTTCCGTGCATCACTGATCCTGTCCACATGTGCTAAAACAGGGTCAGTGAGATGCTGGATATCCTCTGGTTCAACATAGTGATCAGGAAGGTTTAGAAGGTTTGTAGGTTCAAAGGTTGGGGACACTACCCCTGGGGAAACTGCAGGGGGCTTATTTGGAGAAACTGTAATTTTAAAAGTATATTTTGTGTTAGGCTGCGTAACCACCACTCGAGGAGAGGTTGCAGTGGTGCTGTTGCCCACTGCTCGACTCTTGGGTGGATGGTGATGAATAAATGCAGGACCCATGCTTACTTGACCAGACATATTCCTAGAAGTGGTAGATACTCCAGGATTTGTCGATATGAAAAGCGTGGGCTGGTTCCGCACAACTTGATCATCTCCTGTTGCAGCGTTTGCTGAAATGTAGACCTTGGGCTGACTGCGTGTGATCACTTCATCAGTATTTGGAGGACTGGCCGATATGTAAACAGTGGGCTGACTTCTATTTAATGTCTGGCTGTTGAGGGAAGAGGGAGTAGTGGAGGTGCGAGGGCCAGTTGAACGCAACTTAGAAGAACTGTTTCTTTGTGGCGGTTCAAGTTTGATTTCAATTTGGTTTTTGCGAGGTCCTGTGGATATATTCTGAATGTTGTATTGGCTATGAGCAGAGGATTGGGAGCTACCAGATGAATGAATCATAGGTGCTTGTGGAGTAGTAGGAGAACTGATAGGCATATAGACATGAGAAGTCTGGTGGCCTTGCTGATTTGGCTGTGTTGAGTGTTGCGATGAGGTATGTGGCGTAGTACTGGATGTAGGAAGAGTAGTCCAGGGACTTGGCTGCGAAGGCTGGTAGACTTGCTGAGGGTGCATGGGATTAAATTGAGATGCCCAGCCTGGCTGCTGCTGTGTCTGTCGAGTGGTACCACCAGGAGCTGTGATGTAAGGCCTAATATAGATAGAATTTCCCTGTGGACTGTTAAGTACAGGAGGAGGTACACCATGTATGTGCAAAGACGTAGGGGTATTGCGACCAGGCTGAATGTTTGGGGCTAAAGTTACCATAATGGGATTGAATCTGGGCGTTTGTTGAGACAAGTTAGATACTCCTTTGCTGCCTAGGTGAAATCCAAGATGCTGCCCTGGATTAGAAGCACTAACTGTATTAGCCATCCCGAAGACATTAAATCCTTGTGGAACCTGTGCAGGTGCCGTCTGTGGCTCCTGCTGAAACAGTTCATTGTTGGACTGACTGGTTTGAAGGTGTCCATCACTAACGCTGTGAGATAGAGTCCTACTTCCATTCATTCTACTTCCTTCTCTTCCATGGTGATACACGTTCTGTGACTGCAAATCCAAATTAAGAGATGTCATGTGATTTCGTAGTCCAGGAATCCCCGAATCATCCGAAAAACTTAGGTCTCCTTCACCGTAGAGATACTTTGTGCTCTCCTGAGAGAGAACTGCACAGCAGGCATCCAAGTTATTGTTATTCTATAAAAGACAGAGGAAAGTGTGACATTACTGATAAAATACCATCAGCAGTTCGGTATCTGTATTCATCAATCACCACTGATAAATTCACAGTGTAGCATCAAACAGAAAGCTTTAGGTGGCTGGCTAGCACAGGGGCTACACAGGCACGAGGGGCTTGCACGTGAAGCTTACTATTCTGAGAACAGCAGCTCAGCCACTGGGACCAAGGGTAGTGGTCTGCATTGCTGCTGAAGCAATGACAGTCACATCTTAGACATAGAGAAGGTAACACCATGGTACATCTTGGATGAATACTTCTGCTATTCCTTTTCAATTTCAGAACAGTCTTCAGCAATGACCAAGTCTCTGGCTTCAGGGGGAAAACAACAGAAGGACTGGAGTCACAGCACCTACATATAACTGGTTCATAACTTAAAATCAAAAATCAAAACACGTTTTAAATGTTTTCCCAAACACTCCAATAGCAATTATGCATTACCTCCTGCTGAAAAGGGAAAGCGAATCTTACGCAGAGTAGAAACATGCTGGACAACGAGCTGAACATGACTTCAGAAGAAATGTAAAAATTCAGTTTACACAAATACAGCAGGATTACTCTTTTGGAAGATGACACCATTAATGGAAAGCCCAGAGGACATTTGTATTTTGATTTTAAACCACTGGTTACAAAGTTTTAAAATACTTACATTTGTACAAAATTGCTTTTTAAGACCTGTAATAGGATGACTTAGAACAAGAGCCACAGCCTAGACTTGCTTTTTAAGAATGTATCAGAAACAAGCTGCTAATACTTTTTCTCCTTTTTTCACACTTAGCAATATTATACTCAGATCTTCCCAATTTAGTTTCCTACATAAGGGCTTTTAGAAAAGAGTGAACATGCATGAGTGACATCATTTCTGAATATTGCACTCTGTCCATCTCACTTTTCTTATAGAACTCTCTGCCCACACCTTCCTCCAGGAAATAAAGGTTAATACTTTCAGCCAGAAGAGCGCCTGTTGAGGTCCAGATATTACTAAAACTAAATAGGTGTCAAATTCATCCAGCACACAGAAATAGTTACTAGAAAGAATGCATATGATCAAGGAAAAAAATTGCAAATGTCAAGCAGTAACATAATCAGTTAGTTAAAGAATAACACAAGCAAGATAAATTGATCCATGCCACATGCTTTGTATGAAGTTATTCTTGTTAACGTAGCAAACTGTAGTTCTCATCCTTCAACCAGGATGACAAGTCATAGAGAGGGTTGTGCAGACATAGCGAGACTGTCCTAGATTAACAAAAGATAAAAAACCAACCTGGTCTTAACAGAAGTGGGTAAGGGGCAAGAAGGCTAAACTCCACCCACAAAATCAAAACTATGTGTTCACACAGGCCAGATACAGTTCTGAATTCTTAAAAACCACCAAACCCCCACAGAAAACCCCACCCACAAAATCTTTTAAGATAAGAGGATTCCATAAAGGTTCCTTTCCTAACTAGCCACCTGTACACAAGGACTGTTACAGAGAAGTCTTGAGAGACATTAAGCTGGTCAAAATGAAGGTATGCGTTATCAGCCCTAGTTTGGAATAAGCACCAGAGACCAGAGTAATCCAGTGAAGTTAGTAGTGAAGAAAGGAACCACACACGGACAGAGCAGTGGGTAAGGAAAGACCGACAGCCTTGCATTTGTTGCAAAGTAGAAAAGGGAGCCAGAAAAGGGAAAAAGATAGGATGCCACCAAAAAAAGAAAAACCACCAAAAAAACCAAGCTACAAAGATCTTAAAGGCAGATTTTGCATGAACTGAAGTGAATTAAAATTATTAACACAAAGGCCAAAAAAACCCCCCAAAACCCCAAAACCAAGCCAAAGAGGAACAGGCCAAGCTTGCAAGGCCCTTACATTCAGCTTGAATGCATTTCTTTGGACAATTTTTTTTTTTTAAGACTGCATCCAATCAATTCCAAAATTTCAGTGGCGTCAATGGGCAAATTGGAGAACTCAAAGGGGGAACGGGGGCACATGGAACCCCTGGCATCTTCTGGCTGGCAGAGGCAGAGTTTCAACCGCTTCTAGCTCTTTATAGATCAGAGAACCGGTTGATTCCATATTCCAGCAAAACAATACCCCTCATCTTAGCTCTGCCCATGTCCCAATTGAGTTTAAAATGTTGGCACCCTGAAAGAGAAAGAAAAAAAAAGAAAGAATAAGAATGTTGGAGGGAAATGAGGAAGCAAGGAGAGGATGTAGACTTGAGGAGCAAGGAGTTACAGAATGCTCCGGATACAAAAAGAACAAAAGAGGACAACATCCACAGACCAGGGATGCTGCAGTGACTCCCTTCAGTAAGGAGAGGGGGAGAGCTGAATGCAGGGATGCAAAACTTTTCAGGAACACTCAGTGCTGTCAGCCCCAGAAAGCCATAAAACTTCTTACTCCCTAGATTACACATTTAAATTTCATCCCATTGGATTTTTGGTGGTCCTTGGTTTACAGTATACTAGCTATTGTTTAGATATTTCAACAGTGGGCTATTCACCTGAAGACACTTGCATACTCCGTTTATCCTTCAGTTTTTCATTATAAGCATAGAATGCTATAAACCCTCCTTTAGAAACAACCTGGAAGTGGTTGGCTAAATAAGTTCAAAGAAGAGGACCAAAGTATCTGTGTAGTTTTCCTGCACAATTCACAGTGATGTGAAGAACCTTTTGTTACAAAAGCTTCTTGTTAATACAATTACAAACTCTGTAACTGCTTCAACTCTTTCAGGTTCTCTCCTGGGATATCTTGTACTTTGCAGTTTAAAACCAACCTCACCCTGACACGTGATGCTTTAACATCATGTATTGTGTGGGCAAGGCAAATGCACTGCTTCTTATACCCAATAACATCCAAAAGTAATTATTGCTGACCTAAACCATAGTTACTGCATTTAATGGAAGCTCCTTCCACTATGCTCAACTACAAGGTGGCAGAACTCAGGACTCAGACACTATTCCAGGAATATTGCAAAACCATGCAAAAGTACTCCCAAATTCTGTTTGCCATCTTTCCCATCAGTCCAAGTACAAAATTTGTTGGTTTAAAGATGTCATTAGGCTTCTCTTTTAACAAATACCCCCAAACCCAACCAAACCACAAAAAAACCCCACTATCTCAGGAGTCACATAGCTAGAAACAAACTGATTCAGAGAGATCAGAGCTCATGGAATTTCAAAGAACCACCACCACCACAGGATTTTGTTGGCAAGGCATAGCAATTCTCAGTTAATAACAAGAAAGGTAGTTTTCTAGTGTAACAATATTGCACATATGGAACATTAATTACCTTACAGGATTTTTGAAATCTTCTTATAAAAGCTGGCCTAAAACACTGTCAAAATCTAAACTCGTCTCCCATATCTCTGCCAAAGTATGGGATATACAGTATCTTTTCTTCACAATTATAAGGCTCCTTCTAATAAAAATAGTAATCCACTGTATTCAATGTTATGAAGACTGCTAAGTCTCTCAAAAGTCAAGCACTAGCTTCTAAACTTATCAAGAATTAAATTGAAAAGGTGACTGCTGATGCATTCACTCTGTCAAGTCCACTGACCCTGCTCAACAAGTAGTTCTCACGTTGGAAGAGCAAAACTGTACTCGTACTGTAAGAACTAGATTAGTCTAGAACTAATATAAAAATGGTTGTGTACAATCCTGAGAACAAATACAGCCAACTTATAGCCTGGTTCTGTTTCCTCTTCAGCTAACTCATTAGAGAGAAAGGGGTGAGGAAAGCTTGAAACCTTGTGAGCAAAATTTTGCCCTCTTGCAAATCAAAACCAATTCTCTCAAAGAACTGCACTTTTCAGAGCTTCTTACTCTAGTATGAAAGGAGAGTAATGATAAACCTCTGAAAATATGAACATTAAATTGGCAGTCACACTTCAACTCCCAACAATATAAACACTGTTTTGGATGTAAGTGTGCATGATTACATATACATATGTATGTATGAATAAAAATACATATAAAAAGCAAGACAAACAATTATGATATGAAGAATGTTGAATCATAACCACAGATCTCCTAGCCACAGTCCAATGACAGCTAGCTTCTGGGAACTCACGACTCATCTTTTTCCAATCAAGTTGTGTATACTGATGATCAGCATGAACAGTCAGACAATACTCTTATTATCCAGAGTACTCAAAGGTTGAATACCTTAGATAATGAAAAAACCCAATCAAGTATGGATGCTTTGAGGTTGCTGGAAAATGCAAAGCAAACATGTTTAAGCAACTTATTTAACTAAGTCTATCAGCATTTGTTAACTCTGCATTCAGGTGTTCCCATGTCAGGCTTTGGATGGGCATATAAATTTATCTGCTGAAGTAATTAACATAAATTTAAGAGCAGAAGTTGATACAAAACACGGGCATGTAAGTGTTCTGATATCGGCAGTGCAAAAACCAGATAGTTGGAGGTAGAAGTTGATGATATGGCAGCCCACAGCCTTATTAGCACTTACTGCAGTACCAGGCAAAAATGCTTTGTTACTTGCAAGCCCAGTGGAAATCCACAGATTAGCAGTATGGACTCAAAAACTAAAACAAAACAAAGCCCATCCGGCATGGAAACCCCTGGGAAGCACTGGGCAGAATCACACCAGTGTATCACACCCACTCAGGTCTGACATGATGGATGCTAGGTTACAGCCACCTAGTCTTTCCTGATTGGGGCTGACTCTGAGAACTTAGCTTTGTCTGCATTACACCCCAAGGCTCCCTGCTGCAGAAGATATAAGTCACCAGCAGTGACTCTGCAGGCCAAGGGAACTGTGAGTGGAAAGCAGTGGGGCCAACCTGTGTGCAGGCAATGGCCCACTAATTATCTTGAAACCTGATGGAGTTTTCAGGTAGCAAAGTTGCTTCTGGATCTGCCCTGACCCTCAAAGTAATTTAAAAACAAAAACCAAACCAAACCAAAAAAAAAAAAGCTGCATTTTTGTAGCACTGCCTGCTGGCACAGTCCCTGCTGGATTCAAGTTGGCTTTGCATCCCTCCTTTTGCCACAGTTAGTTTTGGCCCTTGAGATGACCAAAAGGCATGATCATACTGATTGGCGAGATTGTAGTCTCCATGCACACACCGATTTAGGGGCTGGTTTGCCTTCAGCCACCTCTGATTAGACAGGGAGAAAGAGTGGCAAATTTAACACTTATCTTGCAACACGAAGAAATTGGCTGTGTACATTTGCCTCACTCAAAAAAGAAGACAGAAAAAAAATCTGCTTTCAAAACACGACACCCATACATAATGCTTCAAATCAACAAGGCCGATTACTTGCAGAGTCATGAACAGAACACTGACCTGTAACATGCATCTGGATACAACACCTTCAGGTACCTCAGGAAACTTCTGTCGCAGGTCATGTAAAACCTGAATATCAATTTGCTGGCTTCCTTGGGCCATTCGTATATTGCCTGGTCAAGATTGTTTGTCAACAGGCAGTTTTAGGCCTTAGTAAAAGGAGTACTCATCTCTTCTGTCCCAGCATTTTCTGGAAGAGGAAGGAAAGCCTTAAGACACTGAAAGCAGGAACTTTTGACGTAATAAAGCCCAATGAAAAACAACCCCAAAACCCAACCCACACACGCAACCCCCCTTTCCAATTACAAAATGTAAGCCTGTATTTTATGTCAATCTTTTCCCAACAACATCTCTGGCTAAGGAATTGTCCCTCACATCCTGGTAACCTTGAAAATTGCCCATTTATAGACGCATCTGCTGGTCACTTTTCTCCATTGTTAGCTTTTACATTGACATTATAAACTATTAATAAAAAAATACTTGATCTATGAAAGTAATAAAATTCACGATTTTAAGAATAGCATTTTTACTTATTTAACACACAAATAACCTCACAGAAGTCCACATCAAAGATAGGAAGGTCATGTTCATTCAGCTTTAGAGTGTAATGACACTATCACATCTACCATCATTGTTATTGTTTACTATCAGGATATTATGCCTAGAAATCCAGTGTTGCTAAATTCCAGGATTTACTACCAATTGTGTACTTGTTTTTCACCCAACCCACTTAATAAATAATTGGACACTGTGACTAGAAGGAAATGACCCTATAAAAACTCAGGTTTCTTCAACTAATTCTATTTCTCCTTTGAAGTAAAATTATGAGAAGTTATGGATAAGATTGTATCACAATCAGCCAACCAACACATTTATACAAATTTTATCTGTCCTGGCCCTACGATATCCATAGGCTTTTATCAAGAATTTCTACCTGTTTAATTTGGAAGAACACACCTATGTGTTACACAATGGGATGTTATCTTCTTCATACAAACTAGTAATAAAAAGAAATGTGACCATATGGTTTATAAAAAAACCCAACAAACCAGTCAACTCCAACACTCATTTATCTCTTAAGTCAGCAGATCTTACTCAAACATCTCTATCCACTTAATCACTTTCTCCTCCACTTCTTTACCTGCTTTTCTGTTCTTTTTTCCCCCCTCATATTCAACATGCACTATTGTCCCCTGTACTGACACAGGACAACCTGCAGCAGAAAACTTGCATTTCTGTATTTCTATGTACTAAAAGGAGGCTGAGGGCAAGTTAATTGGGGAGCATTAATCACGAATTTCTAGTGCATGCCATTTGAGATTCAAATGTAATGTACTGCAACGCTATATAATTTTTCTTCAGACTGAAAAGATGAAAAAAACAGCAAAGAATTGATGGGAAAACACAAAGAACAATTTTCAGCAGGGATGACAAAACAGGTGTAAAACTATTCCAATATCACTGAATCACTATGTTATACACTAGTTCTGAACCACTCTATATAAGAATTTTTCAACTCCTATGTCTTTTGCTTTCTTCTCCTGTGTCTGCTTGAGGGTAGGAAGGCTCAATAGAGGGACCTGGACAGCAGTAGGGAAGTGATTGTGCCCCTGTATTTGGCAAGGACATTGACGTGCTGGAGCGTGTCCAGAGGAGAGCTACCAAACTGGTGAGGGGTCTAGAGAACAAGTTCTATGAGGAGAGGCTGAGGGAGCTAGGCATGTTTAGTCTGGAAAAGAGGAGGCTGGAGAGACCTCACTACCCTCTACAACTACCTGAAAGGAAGTTGTAGAGAGGTGGGTGTTGGCCTCTTCTCCCAGGTGAATGAGAGAACCAGAGGAAACGGCCTGAAGTTGCAGCATGGGAAGTTCAGAGGAATTACTTTGCTGAGTGGGTAAGTCAGGCACTGGAACAGCCTGCCCAGGGAGTTGTGGAGTCACCATCCCTGGAGGTATTTAAGACACATGTAGACATGGACCTTCAGGGCATGCTCTAGGGGCTGGGATTGTAGGGGGGGGTTGTGTGTGTGGACTTGATGATCTCAGAGGTCCCTTCCAGACACTAAGATTCTGTGATTCTCTGGTGTGAACTGATACAATGACCAGTCAGCTGGTTATTGGCCTGAACCAGAACATCTCCAGTAACAGATGTACATGATCTGAAAAGCAATACATCAGCACAACAGCTTTCTGCCCACAATTTAAGAACAGCTCTGAAGAAAGAAAGAAAAACCCCAAACACTCAAAATACATATTACTCTGGAGACTCCCATCTACGTGCACTACTCATAGGAAAAAACAGCTTATTAGCAAATAAAATAGTGAAGACTGAAAATCTTAAGAACATTCCAGTAAACATCTGCTTGTTATTTTAGTCCCATAAATCCTATCTTCTCTGATACAATCACAATACATATTTAATTAAACATGCAAGCAAAACCAGAAATTTGTTAAAATGTTCAGAGATGTTTTGATTAAATATAGATCACAATCCTAACCACAGTTTCAGTGTGGATAACACCACAATGTTCCACCACTGAAAACAGCACCACAACTTCACAAAAACCTTAACGTGGGAGAAGTCCAGCCAAGCTCGCTAGACCTGGAAACTCAGGATATGGTATTCCTTCCCAGAACACACATTCTGTTTATCTGACCATGCAAATTCTCTCCATTTCTTTCTGTGCTCTGTATTGACAAAGCCAGAGCAGCCCAACTCTTCAACAGCTAGAAAGTCTGCTTGCCTTCAGAGCTGCATGATTAAAAAACAACAACAACCAGCAACCCCAAAAACTATCTGCAAAGAGGTGACCAGAATTAAGATCTGTGACAAAAGCAGGCAGGACAGGATTTTGTGCAACTTCTACACAAGTAAACTAGAAGTAGTGAGCATACATTTAACACCAACTGTAACCATACTGTACCTGTGAAATTAGATACACACCTGCACTAATCCTGCACAAATCTACTCCGCATATACCAAGAGTGCTGTCTCAAAGCGGGAGAGAAATACTGAAGACAACATAAGGTGCTCTGTGGTAACTGCCATCAGTACCCAAGATCAGTTATTTAAAAGCAGCATGGATATGCTTAAACAAGTTGTAGTGATGCTTTAGACTCAAGTTTAAACATACCTAAGTGGCCTCAGAAACCCCAACATTGGACAAACAGAGGATCAAAATATTTTGTTTGACCAACCCAAGCTATCCATGTGAATAAACTCAAATTAACACTTCAGGAAGTCTGAAGTGGCAGGTCAGGAGTAGTACAGACAGTTTTTTCCCCAATTCTTGATGCTGCAAAGGAACTATAAAAAGGACTCGGCGTCTATCTTGCCAGAAGAAAGCTTAAAGAAACTGAAAGCTATTTGACAGATGCATGCCTAAGGAACAGAAATGTAGCACTCTTGTCAGCCATGGAACTCAGAATACAAGAGGACAGACAGAATTATTGTCAGAAAGTTATATATACTAGTGGGAAATAAGAGGCACAAGTTCAAGTGAACAGCCAAGACTGCCAGCAAACAGATCGCAGAAGGAAAGGGTGCCAATAGGAGGTAAGGGAAACTGCTGACAGCAACATTGGGCTTCATTCAGAGACTCGGGCATAAAATAAGGGCAATAAGCATTATAGAAGTAAACTGAAAAATCTATTCAAGAAATTAATTATCAGCAGAAGCAAAATCCAGCAATGGTGAAAGAACTCTCCTAAAATCATTCAAAGCAAAGGAAAACAATATAAAGTTATTTTTTTAGTAATGTCCATTTACTAATCCTTTTATATACTGCTTTTAGTTATTTCAAAAAGCCTTTCAGTGTGACTTTATACTGTTGGGGAGAGACAGGCACAACAAAGATCCTAGTACTCAGGCCAGAAATACTAACTAACTGGAAGAATTAATTAGCTGTGTTTTAAAGACTACTGGCAAAATCCCCAGCTAACTTAAAAGGCCTGGCAATTGTAACATGATGGAGCTTCTGTTGAAGCTTTATTCTGTGAAAACTATTGATACAAAAGCAAACAATGCGTCATCTCCCAAAGGCTACTCAGAACCATGAGTTCAAGACAAAATAAACTGCTTATCTTGTTTATTAAAAAGCTCAAAGACCACTTAATGTGAAATATGATTCAGGTCCAAATACTAGGCTGCTATAATGCTGGACCAATAGCTAGTTGAGAAATAAATAACTTTAAAAATCTTTCTTCTAACAGAGGACATGTTCAACTGATCAGAGAGAATTCTTCAATACAAACGTTAAGCTTAATATCATGTTGACTTTTCACAAAACGCTTCCAATGCAAGTCTTCTTCAGAGTAAAATCTGCCAAAAATTTTATGAAGTAATTATTTGATAATAATTATTTTGTGAAATAATTATACCTAACAAAATCTAAACACAGAAGCTGGCAGTTTGGAATGTTATCTGCACTTCTTGTTCATTACTGATCTTTTCTTACTGCAACTTCCCATACAGTCCAGACCATAAGAAATATCACAGGTAATTTGGTATTTCTATTTGCATATTACACTAATATGCCAGTAGTAGCCCAACTGCTGCACTGAAGAATTTCAATTGAACTTACAATGCACTCACGATGACTGAAGTTCTATTTATCATCAGGTGTCACTCTGGAAAGAGCCTTTTGGAGTTCAAGAGAACAGCTTTCGGAAACACGCAGAACACGGAAATGGTTAACAGCATGCCCTTCACCTTCCCCAAAATTAAATGAATGAAACCTTTGTATCTGCCTTTATATTTCAGCTACACACATCTAATAAGCCAACTGCTCGTGCTTTTCTGTAGTTTTAATCTGATCCCAATCTGATCTGTGTTTTACTCACACAGCTAAAAAGGGCTATAAAAGTAATCCATTTATAAACTTATTTTAGAAACCTGCCTGTAAATATTTATTGAGAGTGCTGTAAATGCAGGAAGAGGAGGACATTTCCTTGTAGCATTAATGGTGCAGATTATAAATGTTGTGCATAAAAGACTGCTGTGAGGACAGCAAATTCGATACAACAAAAGTTGCAATGCAAGACCGGTAGAGGTTGCTA
The DNA here is from genome assembly GCA_013400555.1 of Jacana jacana. Lineage (NCBI taxonomy): Eukaryota > Metazoa > Chordata > Aves > Charadriiformes > Jacanidae > Jacana > Jacana jacana. Next base: position 37,139 of record VZTM01018659.1, read on the forward strand.
AAGTGTCTGTTGAGATAGCAGCCAAGGGACTTCTGGCATTTCTTCTGATGGATCCAAGAGGTACAGAAAGGCAGCAGAAACAGGTAAACAACTATAAAGGTGACTGAAAGAAACACCCCCAAAACCACCCAGCCACTCAACCCCTCTACATCCATCTCAGGTTCCTCCAGCAAGCCTAATTCCCCAATTCTCCCAAACTACACACCTATCCACCACTGGATAGCTCAAAGAAGATAAACCGTCGTCTTCCCTTCACCTCTCCAGGCTTTCTTGAGCAGTATGTTCTCCTACATATTTAGCTACTTTTTTCATGTTATCTTACCTAAACACCTATCCAAGCACCAGATCAACAAATATTCAAAAGCTTCTATGAACCCTTTTTTCCCCAGTCAGATCTCAATTCTGACATATCACACCAAGTTGCTATTCAGCTGCAGGCCTGCCTTAGGTCACTTCCCATCAAGGATTTCCTTACACCAAATAGCTTGAATTATAAAGTATGACTGATACCGAAAATG
>VZTM01018659.1:38317-70159 GCA_013400555.1 Jacana jacana
ATACATATAACTAACTAAGAGTGCTCCCCCAAACACACTATTGGATCAGATTAGACCAAAAAACTTCTATCAAATAATTAACAATGAGTAAGATCAGAGGAAGATGGTCAACTCTGCAACAGTTCAAAGGAATAACCTGTTCCTATGGAAATTTTAAGTGACCGTATATGGAAGCAATTCATACCTTAAAGCAGGAGTTGGTATTTTCTCTTCCTCCAAATTCCTTACAAGTGTTCACTTCCAGAAATAAATTCTCATTTAACCCACTTTGTAACGTCTTTCTAACTCCTGGCCTGAATAAAACAATATACTAGAATGGGTCTTACAGCAAAAGCACACATACAAAACATTTAAAGAGGTTTAATCTGTCAGGTATTTCCTTGGAAAATATGAGCANATCCCCTGTCAATTATTTTAATTCTTGCAAGGTCAACCGTGCCAATGGGCACATTCAGGGCTTCTATTCATGGATTTTACATATATTTGGTTTGGAGTTTCTCCCTTAGGGTATTAAAAACAAGGCCACACCTTCCTTTACTGCAGGTCATTCTATGGACTCTACCAAAGCACAGCTTTTTCACAGCTCGGCAATAGGTTAGCAAACCTCATACTTGAGCACCTTAAAAATCAGGTTTCTCAGATCACGGTAAATAATTCCTCAGGGGTACGGTTTCATTAGAGAAAACCTATCACAACAGTTGTCAAGCTTGCCTCAAGCTATTGTTGTAGCTGACAGTTTGAAATTTGACTTGTATTCTTTGCACAGCTGGATCTGAAAACTTTGAAATCTGTAAAAAGAGTTTAAATTCATTTTTACTGAAGATGAAGTAGAGGTGAGGAAAGAAAAGCATCTCTAAGACATCCAAGAAGGCATTCTGAATTCTGTGTATGCTTATTCTCAAGGGCACACTCAACTATTTAAGAGCAGTAATTCTCACGTGCTCTCCAAGCTTTGCATCGCAAGTTAGCCTTCTGGTTAAGAACATACTAGCCCCCTTGAACCAAATTAATCTCACCAAGTTGAAAAGAAAAGGTCACAATGAGAAAATGAGCATTTATTAAAAATAGTTTTAAAAACAATGACAATCTACACTGAAGCAATATCTGCTTAATAAAGATTGCTATTTTTCCTCTTCTTTTCAACTCACTTCACTGGATTTCCTTTAAAATCTGGTTTTGATTGATGATTGACATAGAAAAAAGTTCAAAGCATTTCTAAAATGATGATTTTCTAAAAAGTGATGATTTTAAACAACTAGTTTAACTAGATGCTATAATCTCTTACAGATCCTCTGATCACAATGTGTGCTATTAGAAGAACATTAGAAGTATCTCACTGATTTAGATAAATGGTAACTTTAGCTCAGTATTTTCTGCAACAGAGGCAACAAGCAGCAGTGCTCAGGAAGAACATGCAAATCTGAGTCTTTTTGTAGTCCATTCCTCTCATTCTCTCAGCATACACAACTATGATCAAAGAAATTAAAGTACAGAACCACATCTACTCTCTTTACAGACCTGTTGACAAATTCCTTTTCCCAACTTGCTGAAATCATCTACCAGCACCAAAACCCTGCAGTAAAGGACTCCAGAAGTTTACTATGCCGTGCATTTAAAATTAAATAACAATGAAAAAAAAATTAACCAAAAGGCTTCCTCAGCCTCTTTCTAACCTTGTCCTATAAGCTTCAGGTACTACATAGTTCTAAGGTTGCAGGATCTGGGGAGCAGCAGTTCTGCATTCATCACCTACACGAGTTTGTAAGCTTCACTCATAAATCTTGTGACCTTCATCTCTCCAAACTGTTGCCTGTCTTCTAAGTTCATCTTTGAAAGGCAAGAGCTGTCATCTTAATGTAAAGTAAAAATAGTAAATAAACAAACTCACTACTTTCTGTAATACTAATATATTTTCTCTGAAATATGCGGACAGTAGCACCCAGTACTCGAGAGGGCACCTAAGCAGGGATTTACACAGGAACAAGGAGACATTGTATCTCCTGTCCTCAGTACTTTCCTGACCATGCCCAACACATCTGCAGGCTCTCCTTGATGCTGCTAAACATTAAACCCATAGTTTGAAATAACCATCAGGAATCCAGGACCTCTACTGAATTGTAATGACCATTCCAAATATAGCACCTGTAAGCATCACCAGGCCTGTTACACACCACAAGATTGCACACTGGAACTTTAATCACCCATTTCTCCCCCTCACTCCCACCTTTGCTTTTCACTCTCCATCCTAAACATCATTAGCTGTGAAAGTCTAAAACATTTTCCAATATATACCCTGATAAAAGCTGTAACAGAAAGAAGAGTCATAGTCCACAAAGTCTTTAGTACCTCAGAACAGCGTAAGACTTGTGATACAAAGCCAGCTGCACATGTTGGTTACGACTACAGCAGCAAGTAGGGTAACAACCACCTGGAAGGATTTATTTCTATCCCCTTGCTTTCCTGAATTTTAATCGCTACTCTGTACAGAGAGCAATTCTAAAAAGAGCTGCTTCAAAGCAGTTTGTAAAGTTCCAGATTTTGTATCCTGACTTCAGTCCAAAGCAGATCAAAGCCTTCCTTGAACAAGTTGCCTCCTAAAAAGTTGTAGATCTTCAGGGGACTTGCCAGTAAGCTACCGCCAACAGTAGTAATAAAATGGACATGAATGACAAGTTCATTCAATAGTTTCAGGAACCTCTACAATAGCTGACTCTGGGCCAAAGGGGACTACCCTGTAGCCTAAGTACACAGAAGCCCATCTCAAAACCTCTTGGCTCCAAACACTCCCTCAATAGTATGAAACCGCACTCCAATTAGACATGGAGCTGCAGAGCTTTCAGACTTCTGGCTCCACCACTGAAAACCACAGTCCAGCATGACTGATGCTTCAGACCTGTCAGCTTGAACTCTGGAGTCACTAGTCCCACAGCAGTTTCACTGAATCCAGCTGAGATTCAGTTTACTCTTGCTAAGCCCAAATTCCATTTAAAAATCTTCAGCTAAGTGAAACAGGCGATGAAACAGGAATCACAATTTCTAGGAAGCCATAACCTCAAATATTTTGCAGTGCTTTTTGACTGTTATTTCCCAGTTTAAAAACAAGACAGCACACGATCTATCGGAACTTTCAGTAATCAGTACATCAGTCTCTCCTCCACCATGGAACATCACCTTATGGGAGGCAGCACATCAGAAAAGAATGATGCTTTTTACTCTTAGATGACACAACCAGGAACTTCTCAGGCTTCCTCAATGTAAAGCTCTCTCCAAAATCATACACAAACTATTTTTAGAAGACAGAAAATAGGACCTATCAAGCAAAATAAATTTAGATGGAAACAGTTTGAAATTGAATTTTAAAAAGCAGAAAGAGAATCAAATCCACACAGAAATACTCTGGCAAAGACCAACTGCTGGGTTTCATACTGAGGAGCCATCAGATCCTGTGAAAAAATGTATTTATGACTTAACATATGACAACCACTGGAGAGATCAGCCTTTACCACAGCATTGCTACCGAGTGTCTCACAAATCAAAGTTATGCACAGCTTGCTGCTGCTTTGCATATCTTCATTTTCATTCTAAATAGAGCAGCAAGAAGTGTCATCACTTCAATTCACAACTAAATAAAAGCACTGTTACTGCACCCTTCTCAGCGGTAAGGGTCTGAGAGGCACTTCAAACTCAACTGTTTTAAACCTGAAATAACTGTCAGATTTTTCTATGACAAAGTTTTGGAAAAAATCTTCACAATTCCATAACAAAGTACATTGCTGCTTTTTCTACAGTGCCAATTCAAGGATGAAAGAACGCAAAAGGCTGAAGGAGTGCTGAGTTACACTCATGATATTTCATGCTTTCGCACTCATTTATAGTGACCTATAATTGCTGGATGTAAAATTATCCTGTTGTCCCATTTTCACAACAGTGGAAAGTCTGAGAGTGAACTTTGTGCCCTTTTAGTATGTTCCCACTGACAGTATTACCATATTTCTTCAAAATTCATAAGCAAGACAAGCCCTGTTGTGCTACGTTTTAGCTGCTTGCCCAGTAGTTCCATTTCTGACACGTATTTTGGGTTATTAAGCTCAGAGCAAGAAGCTCTGCTGGAAAGCTTCCATACCCAAGCAAATAGCTGAACTTCAGCAGTTTGATGCAGAAGCCTGCAACAGCGTTACGAATCTCAAAGCTTCCATTATATAACCCAATCTTACAGCGGTTTTGCTTATGACTAGATTGGTATTTGAAAGACTTCTGCATTTCACACTGCTACTCAAGCAAGTACCCCTAAAAAACACTAACAAGTTCTCTTATCCTACAACAACCCAGGCTGAAGGGCAACAGGCACAAGTTGGACCATATGAAGTTTTACAGAATCTTCATGGTTGGAAGGGACCTTTGAGTCCAAGAGTCCAACAATCAACAAACAAGCAAGCAAAATAAGGCAGCCCCCCGCCCCCTACACACCATCACCACCACACCCCCAAATAACCCCATGATAACAACAACCACACATCCAACAATCTCAGGCACTAGAGCATGCCCTGAAAGGCCACGTCTACATGTGTCGTAAGTACATCCAGAGATGGTGACTCCACAACTTCTCTGGGTAGGCTGTTCCAGTGCCTGACTACCCACTCAGCAAAGTAATTCCTCTGAACATCTAATCTGAACATCCCCTGCTACAGAGGCTGTTTCCTCTGGTTCTCTCATTATTCACCTGGGAAAGGAGACGAGCACCCACCTCTCTACAACCTCCTTTCAGGTAGTTGTAGAGGGCAGTGAAGTCTCCCCTCAGCCTCCTCTTTTTTCCAGACTAAACATGCCTAGGTCCTTCAGCCTCTCCTCATAGAACTTCTTTCTCTAGACCTCTCACCAGCTTGGTAGCTCTCCTCTGGACACACTCCAGCACTTCAATGTCCTTCTTGCAGTGAGGGGCCCAGAACTCAGCACAGTACTCAAGGCGAGACCTCACCAGTGCCAAATACAGGGTCACAATCAGTTCCCTACTCCTGCTGGCGACGATATTCTTGATATAAGCCAGGATGCCATTGGCCTTCTTGGCCACCTGGGCACACTGCTGGCTCATGTTAAGCCAGCTGTCCACCAGCACCCCCAGGTCCTTTCCTGCTAGGCAGCTTTCCAGCCACTTCCCCCAGCCTGCAGTGTTGCCTGGGGTTGTTGTGACTGAAATGCAGGTCCTGGCACTTGCCCTTATTGAACCTCATACAACTGGCCTTGGCCCATTGATCTGGCCTGTCCAGGTCCCTCTATAGAGCCTTCCTACCCTCAAGCAGATCAACAAACATTCAAACATGAGGAAAAAACCTCTTCACTGTGAGGCTGACAGAGCACTAGAACAGGCTGCCTAGGCAGGCTGTGGAGTCTCCTTCTCTGGAGACCTTCAAGACCTGTCGGGACGCAGTCCTGAGTAAAGTACTCAAGGCAATCCCGCTTTAGCAGGACTAGATGATCTCTAGGGGTCCCTTCCAACTGACAATTCCATGAACTGTAAGCCAGAAAGAAAACTAATCCGAGATTGAGGGGCTTGATAGCATTTTACGGACAGCCCTCTGGAATCAAAGTATCTCAGTACGTGTCCATACCTACAGACAAACAACTCTCAAGGGACAGTGTTTTTTAACTAGAAGAGGGTACATTTATATTTAATTCTTTATGATGAGGGTGGCAAGACACTGGAACAGGTTGCACAGAGTCGCTGTGGATGTCTCCTGCTGGAAGTGTACATGCTGGATGGGGTGTGAGCAGCCTGATCCTGTCCCTGTCCACAGCAGGGGGCTTCAACCAGATGATCTTTAAAGGCCCCTTCAAACTTAAACCACCCTATGAATCCGTATCAGTGACGTCCAAACCAAGGACAACTGCAATTCTTTAAACTGCATCAAAATCCAATGCATTAAGTAAGGCCTTAAGAATCTCCCCCCTGCCCCTACAATGAGATAATGTTGCTGAAGTCAGGGCGAATGGCAAATTGTATGCAGGCTGTTATATTAGAAAAACAGATACACAAAAATGCTAGTAGTAGCAAGGCATGTCAATTGTTTTCTTGTTCACATTATATGCTATGCCCCTTATTCTAATCCAGGCATTTCATTTTTCCTTACAAGAAAGAAATGGCTTGCTTATAATTTTGGCTTATGAAACTGTTATAGCACACCCGGTGTGTCAACAGTGAGATTTTCTGAAACAAAAAAGTTCACTCCAAATATTAAAAATGAAGATGATGCTTTTTGCTGCTTTGACTGAAAATATTAATTTATGGGTGGATAAAATAATCCATTTGCATCTCTCTCAGGCACACACAACATATAGGTTGTTTCCTGGTTTTATGAGGAAGCTTTTGTAATTATTTCCCTGATTTCGTTACTTCAGTCTCCATTTTTTGCCTTTTAACTGTAATTTCTATTTCCTTACTTGTGCAGTCCCAGTCTAGACAGGGACTCACTGTGACACAAACTGGCCACTGCAATGTGGCCCAGCAAGGCAGTGGTGTCCACTGTCAGAAAACAAAGATAATGAAGCCAAGACCTGAAAATCCTACTCCAACAAAAACTGGTCTCGTCTTTAAGAAACTGAGCAAGCCAGCATGGGGCTGAGGGAAAGGGAAGGAGGGAGAAAAGCCAAGCCGCAATATATACAATGTATTTTCATTGACCTCCAAAATACAGGCTATGATATAGAATCACAGAATCATTCAGGTTGGAAGAGACCCTTGGGATCATCGAGTCCAACCATCTGCCCTACTCTACAAGTTCTCCCCTACACCAGATCCCTCAACACCACATCTAATATATTTCCTTTTTTCCACATCTCACTGGTTTGATTCCTTTGATGTGTGCTTGGGGTTTTGTTGTTGTTGTTGTTGTTAGTTGTGGGATTTTTTGGTGGTTTTGGGGTTTTTTGGGGGTGTTAAATCTCAAATGTTTATACAACAATAGAAAGAAACAAAGGTGAGCACACTTTTCAAGTTCAGGACCAGTTGCACTTTTGACACTGTCTCAAAGTCTTTAAAATTCACATCAAAATTTACGTGTTCTTCTTTGGAAGATATTCACCTCTGGCAAGGATGGTCTTTAATTTCCCTCCCCCTCCTTCCCTTTATGTCTCTTGAATCTGCTTAAACCAGGTAAGTAATTAATTTTAGCTGCGGTTTAGGCAAGCAGATGAAACAAATCAGAAGATATTAGTACAGCCCCATATGAGTTACCAGTAAGAGTGACGAGTGGTTGTCTAATAGCTGACAGTTCAGTCCTCTTACTGAGGATGAAACGTAAGGTAGCTGTAAGGGTATCTGGGAACATAAAGGAAGCAAGGCCATAAACAGAAGCTGGAAATATGAAAATGCTAAGTCTGGAAAACTGATTTGAAGGGAACTACCATCTCTAAGACTTACAAGAATCTTGCTTTCCTTGTAATGTTCCCAGAATAGTCAACCAGTCAGAGACATCCCCATCCTGCATTTACTGCATCTCTAAGGGTCCTTGCCACTGCTGCACGGGCAATGCTTACGCTTTGAATGCGGTTGTCACAGCACTGCCGAAATCTCCTCAAGCTGTACAATTAGGAGGGAAACTTAACTTTACAAAGTTTCTAACTCAGCCAGTGAGCTGCAACAACATTCCATAGGACAAGCAGAAGATGTCTCCAGCCTGTGGAATTCTTATTACCAATTTTTAAAAAATGAGTTTCTGACAATAGGTGCATTAGAATCATAACAATGAAAGAAGCCCTCAAAGCTCTCATTGCTTGCTACAACATAAGGCTACTGTGAACAGTAAAACTGCTGTGAAAGATATTCCTGCTGGGTCTTTGCCCTCACAGCCACGGTATGTACTGCTCATCATACTCTACAAAGTCAGACCAACACAGTAACAGAATGAAAGGCCTCAAAAACGCATGCACGTACAGAAGACAAATTAAATCTAGTTGTGATATTCTGTATTACTTATGAATTTAAGGGTGGTTCAGTCATATCATGACAGGCAAACTCCAGAAATAGTACCTTCTTTAAATGTAACTCACTTTTAGATACATATGAAGAATAATTAAATTGGTGTTTAGTGTTCAACAGCTGATACATACACCTATTGCAGAGCAGACTATACTAATGGTGACTTATCTCAGTAAAGACTTTAAATACACATCCATGTAAAAGAACATTACTTTAAAAATATAAAAAAAATATCAAGCCCTGGGAAATTAAGGAGAGTGAGAAAAATCAGTAACATTACAATTAAGCCATATGACATGTGTTCACACACACATCACTCAAGTTCTGCCCAACATCATGCAATAGCTCCACAGTAATGCCAGGAATAGAATTGCCCGCTGATTTTAACACATTGGAATGCAACCAAAGAGACAATTTCTCTCTTATCATACTCCAGCTCAATCACCAACTTTTGTATTTCACTAGGCAAAACACCACCGTTCTGAACTGAACTATGATATCTTCCAGTCTTATCAACACAGTCTCTTTGCTGATCTCCTTTTAAAACATAGCAGCAATTCTAGCTTGTGAAATAAGAAGAGTTTTTCCAGGCCACAGGATCAGAATCTCTAATTGCCAAGCAGGCACTCAGCAAAGAACACTAACATTTTGTGAAAACATATAGCAAGGACTCTCCTATCTGTGGCAGCCACGCACCCAGGAACTGTCAGCACTGGTATACAATGTGCACAACCCTCCCCATTCAGCTCGCTGGAGCACATTCGCGTAGCATTTCTGTGATTCACAGACTACTTTGAGAATGCCTGGTTTATACAAAACATCACTCAGAAGAAGTGTTGGAAGTGAAAAATTCCTGACCAGTACTACTGACTTTAAAGGGGTTATGTGCTCAGAGAAAAGCAAAAAGATAACAAGGAGAGCTTAAATGACAGTATTTAGTGCAAGCCTGTAAGCTATTACAAGTCACAAACCACATAATTTAAGAGTGAAACAATCATGTACCACCCTCAGTTTTCTTTCCTATATACAGTATAAGCAGTGCCCTCTATGTAAAATGTACGTTACACACCAGATACAAGAGTAGTCTGAAGCTCTCATGGCAGAATTTGTGATCCCATTTCCATGGAGGCCATTGCTAATACCATTAAAACAGGTCATCTCTAACACACAGCTGCGTTGGGATGGCTAGTGTGCTGCACTAGAAGAGGAAGGAAGAAGCTGTTTCCCTTCTACCTAGTTGTCAACTATAGCCATCATACCCCTCAACTTCCTCGCAGAAGTCACACATGCTCCTCACCACACTCTTGTTTGTTTTCAAGCCATTGAATTCACATTCACAGTTCTAGCCTTCCTCACCACAAACCAAATCCTTTTACACACGTTTCAATGAGGACATAAATGAAGTTGAAGTCGCTTGACTTGTACTCATAATTCAGTATGACTTATTAACCAGTCAAATTAGTGTGGAACTATTGCTCAAATGGTATGTGGTATGTCAAAGTTCACTTATGAAACACCACTAATATTAAAATCATTAATATGTGTAATTTAAGTAGGTTTAAACCAGGCTTGGTGTGATGGTCAGGATAAGAGACATTTGGATAGTATGAGACCCGGGGTTCTCTAGGGTAAGATCCTGCTTTTCTCTCCCTCAGCACCCTGGGTGGCACCTCCTCTTTCTCCCTTGAGCAAGCACTTGCATTAATAAAAAAAATCAGATTACTTATTCAGAATACATATTAGTCTATTTAGTAATCCCATTTTTGGGGCTAGGTTAATTTTAACCTAAATCAGTTTCCCAGCCTTGTTCATCACTCTGCCAAATCAAAAGCTTGTGCCAACTGGAGCAACAGATGCTGGTAGAAGTTGTGCCAGCTAAAATCATTCTCAGAACTATGATCTGAAGATGAAAAACTATTTCACAGAATGCTAATGCTAGCCTTCTTCCCTTATGTTCTTCCCTAGAGGACAAAAAAATTTTATTTAGTGCCAAAGAAATAAGCTTTTGGAATGTTTTTTAGAAGTATGTCTAGCAATACAGGTACTTTATTCTCATTTACAATCCAAACGGAAGGAACACAAATTTAACACTTAAAGAGCTTTCAGCTAGTGTTTTCAACCTTACCTGCAGTATAAATTACGTGCAGAAGACGAGCTAATTATTTTTAAAATATAACATTTACAGAGAAACTGGAAGTAGCTTTGGACTGTTAAGCAACAAACAACAGAACACAAATAGTTTTATTTCACATATACCAGACTGGAGAAAGTACTCAAACAGTCGCTAAGAAGCGGCAGGTGACAGGTATCACATCAGATTTCAATGTTTCACTGACCGTATGTTAAAGTTTTACAAAATCATCTACTAAAATATTTTCTCAAAGGAACTATTTAGTCAGATTTCATCAAAAGTATAATTTGAAAACCTACTGGCCAAACACTACAACAACTAAAACAAATGCAGACGCACACGTATCTGTATTTCAGAAGCCTAGAGCAAAAGAATAGAGAAGCAAATAAAAGAGAAAGCTTTTAGATTTTGGCAGTGAGCTTTTCCCCTATGGACAGAACAAGCTGTCCCCACAGAACTAGTATTTACCAAACGCAGCTCAATGATCAAATTACACTTTCTCTGGCATGTACCAAGTAGTGAATGCATGTGTCACAAAAAGCCACAAGGAATCCAAGAAGTTTAAGAGTAACTCCAAGTATTCCCTTTAATTCCCACATACTCCTTTCAGAGAGCACTCTCAGCTCTCTGCGCTGTAGGCAATAAGTGACTTATTTCATATATTGACATTTCAAGAAAAAATAGTTTCAATCATATCAATTAAATAATCTAAATATAATCAAGTAACTTAAAGCTCCAGTCCAGCATGGTAATGATACTGACCATAATGTGTCAAACCCAGGACTTCTTATAATTCATACTGCCCAATAATTACATATGGCAAAAGCGTTACACATGGAAAATGAAAAGAAAAAAAAAGTTGCTAAAAAGGGGGTTGTGCTCAGGTGAAGGACCCCACAAGTAACACTCGTCACACTCTTCCTGAAGATTCCTAACTTTCCTGGTCTTTGTTAATTAACAGCATTTATTCAAACGTACTATTGCAGAGTAGTCATCTCAAGTTTTACCAAAACAAATTGTTTAAGGCCTTTCACTAATTCCCTCCTCTTTCCCCCAAAAAAGAAAACACAAGTTAAAAACATTTTAGCTAAAATGTTTAGCTACTGGATTCTATACAAATGAAGCCTGGCTAGTCAGTCAGCCACCTAAGAGTTTTCTGATTTTCAGCTCTTCAAAGTAGTTTTGGAATTGGGAATCTAGCCTAATTTGCTTTTGGGGAAGGAGTAGGAAAAAAAATCCTCTAAGCTCATATGTCTGAAATCTCTATGCACCTTTTCAAACCAAGTAGAAAGGCTACTCGTTGTAGACACAAACAAATGAAACTCTACCATTACCATTATTAGATCTGTCAGATGGCTCCTGCAGCACAAGTCCAGAGCACAAGCTACCCAAGGACAGAACCATACTGAATTACTTTGGGTTTTTTAGCTTCAATTTCCAGGCTGCTTATGAGGAATGCTCAACGAGTTCACTGTTGTTGAGAGGGTAAGACTGTTGAGTGAACCTTCCTTTATGAGATGCGAGATCTGTGCTGCAAGTTAATTGCCTGGCAATAATAGTCAGCCTTTGCACGCTCCTTTATTAGTAAAGTGCTTAGAAACATAGGGTGAAACTAAAGGGGAAAGCCGAGAAGACCGAAAGCTTCAGTAAGAGAATGTACTTTTCCTTGTTCCTTCGCTCTGCTTGCAGACATTGCAGTTCTGCCATCTGTCTTGCTCTGGGCATGACATTTGTTGACCTTTTCCACAGGTCAAATTCAAGTGATCAACCTTTTAGAAGACAATACCTTTCTTTCTTTCTTTCCTTTTTATGCTTCTTTCTGTAGCATATTCTTTATGCTTCAGCAGCAATGAGCTCTAACAGCCTAAGTTCAGTCTTGGATACATTCACCCATATCACATGCAGTAGACACCAGGGCATACTGGAAGATCCTACCACGCATTGTGGAACTGTGTTATTCTGAAATCAAAGATTTCATTGCTAAACTGAGAAGAACAATGAAAGACACTGAAATAAATTACACTGGCTTTCCAAGAACTGCAATAATCTGAATTACAGACTCTGTAAACATGGCTAGACCAAAAGCTGAATTTGAGTAGTGATTTATGAGCCATGTATTACATTATTTTAGCAGCCAGCATTGGATTAGTGGTATGACTGCATTGTTTGTATATTCCACTCCCATTTTCTCTGTGAGACTGCATATTAAACCAATTCTACGAGAATATGTGCATAAGAGCAGTGACTGACTGAAAAACAAAACCAAACCCTGAAACATTTCTAAGAAACATGTAAAAAAAAATTGTGGGAAGCACTAATCTCAATTTACACAGCCTCAAACAGTCTGGATTTATATAATCGAAGGCTGCTTGGTCTCAAACCACAGTCAACAGCATCCCTGACTATATATAAAGTCCACCTTTAGCTCTCCCCCCACATTAAAGACAGTGAGTGTCCGCAGCCTCTCCACATATATCACTAACCATCCTAGTTGCCCTCAGATGAACTTGCTCTGGTTTGTCAGCATTTCTTGCAAGGGCGGCTCGAGAGAATCTGTCAGAAACATCCTCACAATTGCTGAGTAGAAGGAATAATCACATTCTATGACATGCTGGCTATGATCTTTCTTATGTTCAGTCTGAAAGGCCTTTTTACCTACACATTGAAAAGACTGACACATTGGGAAGGACTCTGAAACCCACTTAGATTCACAGCTGCTGTTTGAAACAGGCTTTTTAAAAGCAAAGCTAATTAACCCAAAGCTTTTGCAGTGCTTTTGCATTAGCAAAATTTAGTAGCAAAAAAAATTTAGTATTTTAAATGAAGTAAATATAGGTATCAAAAGTAATGTAGTAATTAGTATTGAAATACTTTTTCTGTACTTACACATGTGTAATACTTTCAACATTTGAATTTACTTCTGATTATTTTCTGAACAAACCTGCTGAACCTGGAGGAAACTGAAGTGGGGAAAAACACGCAGAGAAAAAAGAAAGTTAAGGGGCTGAATATGCTATGAGGAAAGCTATAGGAAAAATTATAAGCCTCAAAGCATTTTGTGATGCTGAGCCCAAATTAAATTCAAACCTCTGGGCCAAGTATTTATCTGCTACTGTTGGACTGTATGCAGATCCTCTATCTGTGGCTTATGTGAGCCCAAACTCTCTTTTTCACTGGACCTTTAGATCTCTCTCCACCAACCAGATGTTCACATTTCATTGGAATTTACCTCCATTTCAGTAAAACTTATTTCTTAATCCTAGACATCACAGAGAACCCATTTACATATCTGAAGTTCAAATTTTAAAATGCCAGACTTCTTAATGCCAAAAATCAAAGCCACTGCTAACAGTATTTCCACAGCAGGAAAGTTTTAGATGCCAGTACAGACAGTGGAAAACCTTTTTCAATATCATACTGAAGTTCATAAAAAATTGTCAATGTCCAACATCTTCCCATATCACAGCAGCTGGCAGATTCTTGCTCTGTCTTTGTGGATAAATGCAGGGTGGCCACCTATTGGCTAAAAGAACAATAAACCTAGTAAGTAAGAGAGGATACATACAGATAATAAAAAGGGCTACTGTGACTTGTTACTGGCACCAATCATTATGAAGCTAAAGAAGCCCACCAAAACCACCCTAAAAAACAGACACCACCCCTCCCCAAAAACCCCAACCCCAAACCAAACCCAAACAGTTTCACACAGACTTTGAAACTTCATTTCCCCTTCCTATTGCCTTAAAAAGCAGCTTCTTTCCAATAAGGAATGGAAACTGCTATACTTTCTGTGATATAGAAGTTACTACCATGTTGCAAATGGATGGCTAGTTATTTCAAAGGAGGTGGTATAGTTCATGCCTTAGGTGGAAAAAACCAATTATTAGAAATATTTTGAAATGCTGTGGCTTCCTTTTATCCTACAATTCTTCCAGAAAGCCTACTGATTAGTCTTAGTAATCACTTTTGGCCATTACATGAGAAGACCTCGGAACAAAAGCAGACGCAATACTCTATGAAATAATATTGAAAGACTATACTTTGAGTTAAATATCTTTCTACCTTACCCTTAAAACTATGTTCAAGCTGTGAAGAAGTCAATCTTCCACTGGAAACATCATATCCACGTTCTGATACTGTCAGGGTCATGTTTTTAAAAAGGAGCAGTTCCAGTGATTGGGGCACTGAATTCCAGGCATCCCTGAAACCTGGCCCAGTCTGCAGATGATGAGACCTCACCCCTGCTATCATTGCATAGTAGTAGCAATGACACCAACCAAGACATCTTAACTGCTTCTTTGGGAACCACAGGGGACAGATACAGCAGCTTGGTTGATTGGTGTGTAACAACAACTGGGAAAATTTTCAAAACATTGGAGCATGACTTTTGATCATATTGTGCCTTTTTCCATGAATGAAAGCTACACAGGCTTAAAACACATTACTGACTTCAATCCCTGTAAAAGAGAGGCTTAGTGACACTGGCCACAGAGAGCATCCAAGCAGGGGAGCAGAACACAAAGCAAGTCTTCCACAGAATCCACTGAATTTGTCATAATGCAATGCAGGTTATCATGAATAAAACTAATAAACCTACAGCCATTCCATTTCACAATATTGAAACATATTCTGAAATAGTCTACGCTTGCTTCATTGCTTCAGTTACAGTCAACTCTTTTTCCCATCAGTGAGTCTTAACAGGACCGAATATTCCAGACATATCAAAACTAAATGCCAATACACATCTTTCAGGAACAAAACAAACTAGCATACTCAAGAAAAACAAAATCTACCATAAGTATTGTCATTTTATATGAATTTAGAATGAAGAATTATTAAATGCTCCCAGGCCTGGATTAATAATAAAATTAGTATGTATAATAGTAGACTAAAATATATTCCATCCATTATCATGTTTCATAGTAAAACCTAATCTAACAATAAACTCCTTGACCTCTACTAAAATAAATATAACTTGCCTTTTTAAAACAGTGTTCCTTGTATCTCAATTTTGTATCGTGAAGAGACAAAGACAGTTCTTCTCATAACTTAAAATTATATAAAGAAAATTCCCGACCCAGACATTAAAATTTCTCTTCAGTGCTTAGAAAAGCTACGAAGAGTCAGCAAAAAGCTGTCCACAAAGAACAGATTTGTATTTCCTTTCCAAGCCACAAAATGTAGAAGTTCAGGAGCTGCTCCCCCACCCCCCTTCCATTTTAATGAAACCTTAAACTTTGCATAATTAGAAAAAGCTCTTTCCAGTTGTTGCCATAGGGATAGTGAACTCTTAAAGAAATATGCAAAGCACAGATTTCTACTGCAGCACTACTTTACATTTCTCTATCAATTTGGAATTGTTCAGTGTTAACACTACATTATTATAAATAACACTTGATAAAAGCATTTAGAACACTAGTTCACTTCAAGTCCTAACATTTCTCACCATTCCTGCATTACAAAGCCCGTAACAGACTGATATTTGGAAGCTGAAATTGGGCAGAAGGCATTCCAAGCACTAATTACCAAATTAAATCAATGAAACTGTTTTATAGCCACGTGACCATAGATACTTATCAACTTAAGGATACTAAAAAATATGAAATACTGCAGCATTTAAAAAATCTTATAAATGCAGTTAGTCAAATACGACTGAAGGAAGCTCATCTCAGCTGAATGGATGGTACCCGATTACAGAGACATGTATTATTGTTCACTGTATATCAAAGGTACCAACACACAGAATTACACATTTTAAAAGCAAAGCATAAAAAAGTTAACTATTTTAAGTAAAGAAGAATACTTGCCCTTTCCCTTCCATTTAGAGTATGAGACTGAGAACTGAAGTAAACTGATACCTAAAACAAAAGAACCACATCAGAAAAGAAATTACAGAATCTTACCTGGGTGCAGGAAATTTGACAAGTAATAGGAAAGCCCAAGGACTGCCCTTCTGGACAAAGAATGAAAGGGTTTCAATG
The DNA here is from genome assembly GCA_013400555.1 of Jacana jacana. Lineage (NCBI taxonomy): Eukaryota > Metazoa > Chordata > Aves > Charadriiformes > Jacanidae > Jacana > Jacana jacana. Next base: position 54,402 of record VZTM01018659.1, read on the forward strand.
CTTTCTTTCCCAAGTAGACCCATAACGACATAACCACCTTCCTAAGTGTGCAGCGAGGAAAAAAGGAATTCCTAAGAAATCCCAGATTACCTCCTGAAATCTTAAGCCTCTTCTTCATAACTTCTAGCTTCTTATTCTATCTACTCAAGAATTGGAAACTTAGTTTGTTGTAAGAGCTCCTGTTGTCCTCACCTTCAAAAATAAAGATTGCTATTAAAATTTCATCATCTGCAAGAATACTGTTGTGGCTAAAGATGGAAGCAACTATCAGGGAACTGCTTGAGAGAGTCCAGGGCAGGGCTACCAGGATGATGAAGGGAGTGGAGCATCTCCCATAGGAGGAAAGGCTGAGGGAGTTGGGTCTCTTTAGCTTGGAGGAGACTGAGGGGTGACCTTATTAATGTTTATAAATCTGTAAAGGGTGAGTGTCAGGAGGATGGAGCCAGGCTCTTCTGAGTAACATCCAATGACAGGACAAGGGGCAATGGATGCAAGCTGAAACATAGGAGATTCCAATTAAATATGAGGAAAAATTTCTTCACAGTGAGGGTGACTGAACACTGGCAGGGGCTGCCCAGGGAGGTTGTGGAGTCTCCTTCTCTGGAGACATCCAAAACTCGGCTGGACGTGTTCCTGAGTGACCTGATCCAGGTGTTCCTGCTCCGGCAGGGGGATTGGACTGGATGATCTTTCAACGTCCCTTCCAATCCCTGATAGTCTGATATTCTGTGATCTCAGTGCTACACGTATTCTGAGTAGACAGCACAAACAGAGGCTGACTTGATTTTACAGTTCTTCAATTTCTAGTGATCCATAGTTGCGCAAATCAGTTTTTTTTTTATGTGAAGAACAATAATGTTAATACAGAATTGACAGACACGTTTTATATATTTTGACAACACAGAAACATCAGAGCAAACCCCATGATTATCCTTTTCTCCAGTCCACAATCAAAATAAATTGTACTGATGAAAGCTGCATCTGTGAGAGGAGTATTTTGCCAGCACAGTATAACTGTACCAGCAAAACACCTAGAATACACAGATTAAGCCATAGGCTACAGCTTCACAACACTTTTTCCACTGCAGCACCAGCTTAAGCACTCTTCTTACCTCAGCTGTGCTGGCACAACTGTTTGTGCAGCTGAGCACTGAGGCCGTTCAGGGAATCGATCCAGGTTAAAAATAATATTTTTCTGATGGTAAATTCCACAATCTGCTTTGCTGCACAGCCACCTGGAACATTAACTAGTTATACTAGTGCAATTGAGGGACAAGGCAGGAGTAAGAAGCTACGGTCAGGGCAGCTCATGACAGTGCTGACATGGAAAGAAACGCTCATGAAACTACACCCTTGGTCTTTAAGTGTTTTGGCATTCCCTGATTAAGTGCATTATCCAAATAGTGCAGAGTAAGAGAAGGATACTACATCACAAATGTGTAAAAAAAGGAAGCACAGAAGGCTTCCACCCACTTTTCAGGAAATTCTATGCAAGGGCTATAAGAAATTATCTTAGAAAGTATTATTTTTAAAAATAGAAGCCACAGTCTGCCCCACTACCCCTGACTCCCCCTGGCCCCCCATCATTCCCTGTTTGTTTGAAACAAGTGTCTTTGATCATTTACTGTTTCTTTCACTAGTTCACAGACAAAACCTGGTATTGGATCTCAGTCCTTCACACACAGGCAAGATGCTACCACATTTGTTCTCTTACCAAATTCTGCACAATGGAAAAGGAGGGGAAAATAAAGTGGAAGACAGGACACTAATCTGTTTACAGCACCTTTGTACGTAAGCACGTTTTCCGTGCTGGGATAAAATATCAAGACTAAAAAACCAGAACTATCTCGCAACACGAACTACCCTGTTTATGTAAGAGCTACACCCTACCTCCTTGATAAGATAATAACGTTCAGCAGCAACAGGACAAGCCTTTCTGTTAATGATCTACTTTATACCTCAAGTTTTTCAGTCCAAAGGAACTACTGGATAAAGATGTCTACAGCATCACAAAAAGGCATGAACCCTTGCTGGTTGCCTTCTATTGATATAAAGGATTTCTATTCTTGGCTATTGGCATAAAACTGCTCAAGTTTATCATTACGTGGGTAAGGCTCCCAGACAGAAGGCACATAATCTTCCCTGGCACGTAGTCTTCTTCCACCTTCTGGTTACAGCAGTCTTTGAACAGACTGCAGTTAGTAACTGAAAACAAGTATATGCTTTAAGCAAGCATATGCTAAAAAAAAAAAAAAAGCCAAACTAATTTTGGGAACAGTTTATTATTTACACATAGACACCTCACATGATTCACTCTTAGGCAACTTTCTGTACACCTTTCAGGAATGTTAATAAACCAAATGTATATTTCCAATTGTTTAAATTGAAAATAAATCAAACAAGTCCAACTTTTGTCATTTCTTTCTATGAACTTGCTTCAAAGTGTTCATAAGACATTGCAATGCTATTAACTTAGAGAATAAGGGAATGTTTTTTAATCCAACCTGATGATAAACATCTGAAGTAACAGGTGAAAAAAACCAAACCCTACAGTTTAGAATTTCAAGGGAGGAATACTGTAATTAAAGTAAAAGTCCATAAAATTCTTCTGAGAATACACTGTACTCTTTTTCCAGCCATCATTGGGCAGAGGGCACTTCTCAGAGATTGATCACAAGCAACAGTTCTTGTTAGTTCTTTGATCTTACTAAGCTTCCAACAGATAATACAATATAACAAACCAATAACAATAATACATGAAAATCTGTTGACTCAGGACTTTTTTTTTCCCATTAAAAAAACCCTGCAAGCAGGGATGAATTTAGCATGAAACAACTGACAGGCTTAATTCGGGTTAAGACAGTTACCCTCTATCCTGAACACAACTTACCCACCACAGATGCTTATCCTCCCAGAACTTAAGGCTGTACAATTCTGAATCCATTCAGAAATAAACTTCCTAACCAGAAACGTGCACTTTGTCAGCCATTAACTGAAACAAAAATAGCAATAAGCAGCATGATTGTCAGACCCAGATCTCAAACTACTGATCATCCTGCAGCGTAATTCTGCAGAAGCCTATATGGTAAAGGAAAAACCACACTGAAGTCCTGAGACAGGCTTGTTTCTCATCTGGTCTGAGCACACCTCTGCAGAGGTCAGGTTTCACTGCACTACTCTATTACGGGACAAATTCTGATAAACTCACAGTTAATAGTCTGGGGGAACCTGTAAACATACAACTTTATTTAGGTTCCAGCACCTTATCACAGTTGTATAAGACACGGTAAGAGCCATGAATTTTCATGTGCCCAACTACGTGTTACCTGCTTATGCACAAATAGTAACACAGATTATTTAAAAACATCTGTGTTATCTTGGTGCGTGTCCTCAAGTGTTCTGCATCACAACAACTTTTGCAGACAGAGTTCTGAGATAGAGCCTCTAATAGGAAATTGCTCATTAAAAGCTAGCAAGTTATCTTAAGTGACCTTCCTTCATCTGTTTATCATAGATACCTGTCCTCATTTCTCTGTCCCCTCCCTCCTCCAGTTGACCCCAGTTCAACAGGTTGCTGCTGCCACCTACCGGAAGAGGTCTGACTCTCCCTTCCCCTCCGTGGTAACTTTCCTCTCTGGCTTTTGGGCTCAGTGGACACTTCTAAGAGGCAAGTCCATTTTTTAGTACAGTGGAAAAGTTATTTCCTGGTGGACGAGGGGGAGCCTGAGCTGGCTACAAGAGGGACCTCAGAAGTGCCAGTATACTGTAGTATATATATACTGCCAATATAATGTTGTCTCTACTACTACTTGAAAGGACATTGTAGACAGGTTGGTGCTGGTCTCTTCTCACAGGTAATTAGCGATTGAACGAGAGGGAATGACTTCCAGCTGCAACAGGGTAAGTTCAGGCTGAACATCAGGAAAGAGTTTTTCACAGAAAGAACAGTCAGGCACTGGAATCAGCTGCCCGGGGAGGTGGTTGAGTCCCCATCCCTGACTGTGTTTAAGAATCATTTAGATGTGGTGTTGGGGATACGGTGTAGGGGACAGCATTGTAAAGTAGGGCTGATGGTTGGACTCGATGAATCCCAAGGGTCTTTTCCAACTGGAATGATTCTATGAAGAGTACAGACTGGGGACGTATTTCCCTTGTTAACACCAAGGGACTGTTAGATTGGCACTCTATTAATTTCCAGTTACAGGAACAAGCGGAACGACTGCTGAACTCTAGAGGAGCTAACAGCCAAACAGCATGTTGCCAGTTATAAATAAAGTGACCACTGCTACTGCTATCATCATCAAATGTGTAACCATACTAATACTGCTTACAGAAACCATAAAAAGTTGGTTTCTCAAGCCTACCACTTTCACACGCACATTTAAAGACATGACTTTAAAAATAAATGCCTAACTGACTTTATATACCGTCTATAATTCTTGGTCTTGCCTCATTTTGTCAGTAGAATATAGTCTAAAGTACTGAATTAATATAAAGTTCAAACATCCTTGATTCCAAACGTTCAATAAATCTCCAAGGAGTTAAGACAAATTACTCCTTTGTTAGCACTGGGGCTAGTACTCATCTGTCTGATAAGAGAACAGAAAGTAATATCCAAACACCAATTCATCTTTCCAATATTCCTAAAAACTGAATTAAGTCTTCTGAAGTTGCAAATGAACTAAGGCGAAGACTCTTGTTTTTAGATAGTAATCTAATAATTAGATATCTAATCTAATAATTAGATATTAGCTTGGGCTGAATATCTAGTCAGCCCAAGCACTAGATATTCCATGAACGCTTCCACAGAACAGTTCTACCCCAACATGAAAAACCCCAACCCAAACCCAAACTGTTGTCCACATCATGAAGGAAGAACAGAGTGCATCAGATAAGTGAGCTGTACAGGTATCTGGAAATACAGAAAAATAACAGTTTCAAGCTTGGCAACAGACATGCAATGGTGACACTTTTGCCCAGATCTATATTTTACCCGTCAAGTTGTAAAAACCCTTCAGAATACCACATTTTTGATTGGACAGTTTCACAGTTATAACTTTAGGCCTTGAGGGAACGGCCATGAGTTGCACCAGGGGAGATTTAGATGAGATGTCAGGAAAAACTTTTTCTCCCCAAGAGTGGTCAGGCACTGGAATGGCCTGCCCAGGGAGGTGGTGGAGTCACTGTCCCTGGTAGTGTTCAAGAACTAGTCTGGACGAGGTGGTACAGGACACGATTTAGTAGCTTAGTGGGTAGTATTGGTGACAGGCAGACAGTTGGACTAGATGATCTTGTAGGTCCTTTCCTACCTTGAGGTTCTATGATTCTATGGCTTACAATATAACTTCACATCAATTATAGTCATCAGCAGCACAAAGTTGACTAAAAGTGTTTGCAATTCCAGTTCTAGAAGTAAGAAAGAGTCATCAAAACAGAGACTGCCATGACCACGTAAAAATAAACTTCGCTTTTCTGAAAGGCTTCAAGAAAGAAAGAAGAAAGGAATTCTTTCCAGTATCATTTCTTTTTCACTTTGTTGCATGCAAAGCAAGCAGCAGTTACATCCATTGATGGAGCAAATTAGGCACTTACCAGTAAGGTTGGGAAAATTCTAAGGCTTATGGGAAGACACCAGACTCCACAGAGCCTCTGCCTGACAGCATGGAAGGCTAAAGAGTAAAACCAGTCTAGAATGTTAGGACTCCGAGTAAACTCAGCACAGACTTTCAGTTTCACATTCAGCAGTAATGCTTCTCCACTCTGACAATTTTATCTGACTGCAGGGCTTGGAAGGCAAGGAACTTGTCTTACTCCGACAGCCCTTTCCTCATTTCTCTTCTGTTTTTCCCTTTCATTTCTGCATCAGGCACAGTCCATCCATCCCACAGACTAAAATAAGGAAAAAAAACAGAAGCATTCAAAATTAATCTAGAAAACCCTGGGTTCTTGTGCATTTTGGGTTAGGGTTTTGGTTGGTTTTTAAAGACTCTCCCCCAAAATTTTTAACCTTGAAATTTTATGTGCAGGCTACGTTCTACAGCCTTGAAAGAAAGAAGCTTCCATTTTAAGAACATCCAAATTTTGACTTGAGGGCTCAAAGAACATGAAGTATCATACAGCTTGTTGAAAAACCACTAGAAGTGGCACAGTGGCATTTTTTAGCTTCTTGCTTCTGTCATAGAATCATAGAATCATAGAATCATTTAGGTTGGAAGAGACCCCTGGGATCATCAAGTCCAACCATCAGCCCTACTCTACAAGTTCTCCCCTACACCACATCCCTCAACACCACATCTAATCTGCTCTTAAACACAGTCAGGGAGGGTGACTCCACCACCTCCCTGGGCAGCTGATTCCACTGACTGACTGTCATCTCTTCATGCACATCCTACCTACCAGTAAACAAGAAATACATTCAGAAATCACAGAGTATTTACTGTGTTACTAACACCTACTAGAAACAGTCTTTAGCCACCCTCTATAGTATTCCTTTAACTTAAGTGTTACTGATATAAATCTTATCAGGTACTGTTTACAACTATAAGGTTCCCAAGGCAGAAGTCCATGTGCCCACAACAGCTTGCTCATCAGGTTTGTATAAACTGTATCTGCTCTTGAAAGATAATTTTACTGGCTTCCCCTCCTAAGACTCTTATCTACTTCAAACATAAGACACCAGCATGATTTTAAAGCCCAAAGCTCAGTGTCTCCCCCTCTAATACCAGCAGTCTTCAACAATTTAAATTTCATTCTCTCAGTCCAAGAAAGCGGTGACTAAGCTGCAACAAGGCAGGTACCTACACAAAGCTGGATGATGGATTTAACATGCAGGAACAACAACAAAAAAGTCCCCCTTTTTTGTCAAGGAAAGAAAAAAAAAAAAAAAAAAAGAGGAAACAATAATGATCACAAACAAGAAAATAAAAGCCTCGCAACAGACTACCAGAGGAGACCTCCCTGCACACACACAGTTGTACAGTCTGATGTCCCTGAGTCACTATTTGCTCAAATACTGATAAAAGCAAATGTCTGTTCTCCATGCACGACATTAAAGGTAAAAATAAACAATGCATATGGAATTGCCAAATAAAACTACATTACCAGGACATTTAAGTAATTATATTGAAAATACCTGAACACTATAATATTCTCTTAACAGAGCCAAGATATTTAAAACATCACTATCCCTTAACTACTGAAGAGAAAAGAAATAAAACCCTCTCTCCTTTATGAACACCTGTAATCACCAGAGTTCTTAAAAAAACAAAACAAAAAAAACCTTAAAAACACTGGTGACAAAAACCTAACAAATTCTTTTCCCTTGTTTAAAAAATGAGGAGCCAACCCTGAATCAAAGCTGTCATGAGATCTAAATCTAACCACAAAAGAAATTAATCATTTAAGCCTAATCAAAAACTAGTTTGTTCAGAATATCTGGACACAAAATTTGGTTCTCCAGCTTTTCACAGAAAGTAGTCTCCATCATCTTCTTTACACCTTCCTTCACATACCACATACTCCTTTCTGCTCAAAACCAGCTTCAATTAAAATCTTTCATTACAGACAACACCACTTTGCAATGCTCACATTACTTCAATCCAGGAAAAAAAAAAAAACAGTCAGTATATTAAAATGATTCACACTTCAATTAAAGTGTACCACAGAAAACCAATATACAGATTTTTAATGTATATTTATTATGCACACAGTCTAAATCTTTATCAATCTGAAAACCAGAAGTCAGAGAAAATTATTTGGTTTTGAAATGTAAAGGTTTGAGACATAAAAGAACTGGCTAAAGCAATCAGTCATAGGTTTCTCTCATTTCAGGGAAGTAAAAGCTGATTTGTTCTAACGGGGAAATATTCTTGGTTATTTTAAGGATTTCCATGCAAGAATTTATTTCAGAGGTGTTTTTTGAGAACAGCAGGCTTAAAGATACAGTGTAATAAGCCAACGTATGATTAAAAGATACATCCGCAGATCAAACAAACACAACAGCAGTTTGTGCGTTGCTGTACTTCATCCACACCTTCCCGAGAAAGCTACGACAATTATCAAGGCAAAATGCTTGAGCATTAAAATTAAGCTCTCCCTTTTCATTTGCAACAGTTAAGTTTTTCCAGTTTTTCCAATACACTCGGAACTGACACAATAGGACAAGGCTCAAAGCAACATCAAAAGCAACACTCTTGCTCTCCTCAGACAAAAGCAGAGATATCTTCCCTCCAAAACGGGGAAGTCTCTCTTGGTTAACTCCCATTTTATAGCAATTTGACCAGTGGAAAAGGTGAGTAGGTGAAAGAGAGCTAATGAGCAAAGAAAATAAATCCAGCCACTCCTTGTAAGTACACAGAGCATTTTCAAAACATGTCCACCTTTTATAACAAGTGTGACATATTACCTATCACTACCAGTTGGTAAAAAGAATAAAATATGTGATCACTATCAGGCACGTAGGCATTGATGGGACAGACCCACCTCCTATTTCCCACAGAAATAGCTGCAAGCGTAACGAAAGGTCGAAAGCAACTGGACCAGCAGGCATGTAGTCTGGTAACTAAGCAGCTAAGTACCATGAACTCCAATGTCCCCCTTGTTCCCTAATCATAAACTGAGCAACTACAGGGCACCTTCTACGTTTTCATTTACCCTGGGTGACTTACCCTGAGAACTCTCTCAGTTTATATCGCGAACTCTTGTGATTTAATTTCCCAGTAACCTCTGCCAGTCCATGAGCACAAAGGACTGTGTGACATACATACTCGCAGGCTTGTTGCATATTTTCTTTTCCATTCTTTCCCTCTTTACAAAACTCAACCAATTTCTTTATTTGATAGGAAAGGTGTCACTGGTAAATCCAGCATCTGAAAAGCCAGACTCTGGCTTTGAAAAATGAATTTATTTTTCATCTTAGTCAGGGACTCGACTTGTTTACTAATGTAACTCCTACTCAATGTTTCAATGACAGTAAGGCTTAGTATTTCAGCCACTCCTTAAAATGCAGTTCCAAAACAGTTCAATACTGCTACTGTCATTCCTCCTGCTCCCAGGCACGCGTTCCCCCTCTACCCTCCTGCCGTCTAAGCCAATGCTGGCACTCATCTGATCCTGCAGCAAGCCTGTTCATGGAGCAAAACTGAGGTGGGGGTAAAGGAAGTGTTAATTTTCTGCTAGTTCAGCTTTTAGTCAGCTGAATGGCAGTGTGAACACTGGGAAAGAAGGAGCGCCAATTGACACTGATTTATAAATCACACTCCTTAATTCTTCCTGAGGGGGAAAAAAACAAGGTTGTACTCAACACTAAAAGAGACTTTTCTGATTTTACATTATCTTAGCATTAAGATAAATATTTAGGAAGTTAAACCTCTACCCTAACCACACAAGGCTGTCCCTGGCAGCTGTTACAAATAAACAACATGGGCCTGTAGGGTAAGAGGAAGGAAGAGACATACAAGTTCTACAGAAGCACATAATAAGGGTTAATAACAGAAAACCACTTCCTTGAGTTGTTAACAGCTAATTGGAAACAACTGTGTTAAAAGACAGCACCAGAAGTGACAGCAGGTGGAGAAGTTTCAGAAAGATTGGTAGGACACTACCAAGAGGGAAGATATCACCAAAAGGTAGGGAAGAAAAACCTTCAGTATTTTTAAGACAGTACCTGTGAAGAAAAGAATGGCCACAGAAGTCCCCCTTTCTGTCTATCCTCTTTTCTAGAGGGGGAATTGAGGCCCTTGGTTATGAAGGGTGCCCGTACTGGGAAGATGCCTACAGGGAAGTTGCCACAGTTTTAGGCAAACAGAGCTTGACTCCGTAGCTAAGTGCTGTTATCTTCACCGGTGCAACTATACTGGCAAAAGGTCCTAGGGTAACAGAGGGCTTCTTTGAAAAAATGGCTGCCAGGGAAACAGGGGAAAGAAAGGGAGAAGCATGGTCATGGAAACCAGACATTGCTTTCTCTTTCTGCTCTGTTAGCTCCCAAACTAACATATGTAAGGACACAACTAAAATCACCATTGCAACATTTGGAAGAAGCCTCTAGTTTCCACTTATTTCCTGCCAACTCCATAGTAGCAGGGAAAAATGTACAAAAATCCACAAACCTGGGAAAAAAACTCTACACCAAGATGAGGCAACAGACACCGATAGGCAAGAGTCAAATAGAAATAGCCATGGTGGTACAAATACAGATTTGCCTGTTGCTCTTCTTCAAGAAGCATATTTTATACACAGGGAAAAGTAACAGACAGATGTCTGAACAGCTGTTCCTCTAGCTCTCAATTCTTTTTCCACACTTCTAGAATAAAATATGGCTTTCCTACCTGGGATGATAACACATCATTTAAAATTTTGCTATTTTGCCCCCAGGTTTCTCATGTTTCACTATGGACTTTCTCCAAATAAGAGAATGATGCTACTTCTGTAAAGGAAAGAAAAGATGCAATCACCACACTTCCTGCTATGTAAGGGACTAATACCACCAACCCAGTTTTCTGCACCCTAGGCCAGACAGGATTCAGAGAGGAACACTGGGAAGAGCAGAAATGCCTCCAGTACGTAAGGCTTCTCAATAAATATTGTTTCCTGCTGTTACAACCTTCAAAAGATGACCACTAACCCTTTTATAAATTAACGTACCTTCTACCTTCTCTACCTTAAACAGCATCTACTCACAAAGGTCCTGACACCAGACACAGACTAACAAGACTTACTCAAAAGGAAAAAAAAAATAAAAATAATCTGCTCTGAAAAAGGAAAAAGGCAGATGAGGAAAATAACAGTGGGAAGTTGAAAAATAATAGAAAAAGTGCCTCATAGTGCAAGGTCAGTAAAGAACTTTTAACAATGTAAGGTTCTCTACTCTGTCACCCCACTCGGGAAGGAAAGAGAGTCCCACACCACAACAGCAATAAGCTTTAGAGAAGATTAAATCCATATTAGAAAACAAACCCAGAACACTTGTAGCTAAGATTCTGTCCATCTCTTATCCATACTCCAAGGCCCCTTCTTGCAAACTATGGACAGGGGGGAGGCAAGGAGCGGGCAAAGGCAAAGTGCAGAAATAAATCTTTTAAAAAGCTAGAAATCAAGACTACACTATCACTTAGCAGCAAAACCAGAAAAGGCTTCTCTCTGAAATTCACATAAATGTATTATTAAACTATGAAGTCTAATAAACCCTTTTAATTATCAAACTGCTAATATTTTGGACACATTAACACATGCCAAAAATATAAAAAGTTAATGCTTAACTAATTACTGAAATGACAAATTTTGTTATTAGCTTGCCAGTGATTCTAAAAACGAGTTCATTTCCTACTCCCTTTATTAAACACAATCTTTGCACTTGAATTTTGACCTTCTCCTGTCTTTTCTAGATATCCTATCACCTTATAATCTTTAACTATGAAATTAGCTGTGCTTTATCTTTCTCTTTACAACTAAACACTGAAAATATAAAAAGTATATACAAAGAAGAATTTTTAAGCCAGAGAGATATCAGGTATTTTCAAGGAACTAAACAGAATGCCGAGATTCCATTTAATAAAAATAAATACTAAACAACTCCATGGAGGCAAAGTAACTCTTCTAGTCTGAATAGCTCTTCACAACTTAGACATACTATTACATTTCTCGCATTTGCAACAAAGATAAGAGGCCTGTTGATAGAAGTAGACCAACTTTTAAAAGATAAGATGAACAATGACATGCAGATAAAATGGTGAAAGATTAATATTATATTTAGTGTCATATTTCAGAAGGATTAATTTTTCCCCCATTCCAATTGTCTAACGCTCGTCCTGCAACATACTAAGTCATGCATTACACACAGGCATGATTTAAAAATGTAGATGTGGACTTTTCGGAGGAGCTTGGCAAAAACAAAGGTATGAAAAAAACTTGTGCTTTGATTTTGTTATAAAGGCACAATTTTTCCCCATAAATAAACAGCAAACTAAATATTATTCCTTCTAATTACATATAGTTTCACAATAGGTTCAAAGAATAACCAAGCAGTGATGATAAATTCTGAAGTTCAGAAAGCAAACAAAGCTGCACTGCTAGCCTTCTCCTAAACCAGTTAAAAACACTAATAAATCCCCGTGCATCAGAAAACAAAGCAACAAGAGTCAGAGAAGCTGTACTGCAATAGTAAAACATGAAATGAAAAAGTGCTTTTGAAATCAGTTAATTTTGACAGTCTGAGCAGTCACTGTAGGCATTCTGCAATGTTCATTGACGTGACAGTGTAAGGTGATGACTTGCCCTTATCACAAACCGGCAGCAACTTGAAGTCACACAGACAAATCTGAAACACTATTTAGCTCTAAGACTTAAAAACTTCAAACCAGAGGGCAACTTTTTTTAATTAACAAGATCCCAGGCTAGTATCATTCTGGATATTTTTCTAGCTGAATTTTTTTTTTTCAGTATGAACCATATTATGTTGAGTCAAGTTGCAGGTCTCAAGATCTCATTTGCGTTGGCAAGAATCCCCCCCTCGTTGATGGGGAGTGGAAAAAACATTCCGCAGAGCTGCCATTGGCTCCGCACTGAAGAAACACAAGCTACAGCTTGGCCTGCTCTTTTGGCCAGTTTCAACAGGAAGGAAGCCTGAAGCTCCATCAACTCTGCTAACACCATTAGGTGGTACTTTGACTCTAGGATACTCTCTGTCACAGGGAATTTACTTGAAACTAAAATCCCCACTAAAAAAAAAAAAAAAAAANCACAACTGTGTATTTTCAGAAGAACCATTTTCAAGCTCCTAGATAAGGCTCAAACACCTGTGTTTTGTACAGCCTTTTGTAAGCTGATAAGACATTTACATTAAGCTTTAGCTTGTAAAAATTTTTAGTATCTTCCAGCCTAGAATCTGAACATGCAGGCCAGATTGGAACCTAACAGTAGTTGCCTAAGTCCATACAAAAATCTGCAATTTAAACAAAGAGAACACCTACACACTGATTTTAATTTACCCATCTTTAAATGAAGCCTTATATTCACCAATATGGCTGCAGAGCAGATTATAATTTAACAGATTTACCAGTTTCCTCTCATAACCATTAAAGGTTACCAGCTAGGCCAGCTCAAATAATACTCCTGTCTTACACAGGTAGTACAGGAGTATCTTTACAAATCATCTGTTTTGCTATCCCATTTTAACCACATCTTTCCCCAAGTGTCGACAAGTGCTGTACCTCTTTTCTAAATTATTCTTTCCATATTTCTCTCTTCCCATAGTTTACTTACCTCACTGCAGTTATGCCTAGCTATTAAGCCACACTTTCACCAGTTTCAATGAGACTTGAATTTCCTACTCAGTTCCAAAACTGCACTACAACATTTAAAGACTAAACACCTTAGAACAACTTAGCCACTCTTATTGATAAAGAGAGGACTAGTAGGATTCTTACAGGCACCATCAATTGAAGCTCACCAACTAAAACACGCCAGTTGAAAGCATTTAGGACTCCTTGATTATCTCCAGATAACAGGAGAAAGATCACTGTTGCCATCTTTCAGCCAGGTAAGCCACTGGTGAAGATTTCACACTGTGGCAGAATCCAAATATGGGGGTTCTGTGGTAAAGTCAGTTCAACTAGTTTCTGTCCTACCTTTTGAAGGGCTAGCTTTTAATTTGCATCATTTCAACGATTCAGTTGATGACCCTGTAAACAGCTGCAGTGTTACAGATGGGGAGACAAATTCTTGAACTGGTCTTCCTGCTTGCCTACCGTAGAACCACTCTTTAAGTCTACAGTTCCATAAGAGGCTTTATTAATCACCAACACTAACTTAATAAACACTTATATCTTCTATTTTTTTTGCCATACCTTATTTTTGCAGAAAAATCTATTTGTGGGATCATACTATAAAAGTTCATCATGAACTAAGGGGAAAGGATGGCAAATCCATAGACTGTCAATGCCGTAGTGCAAAAGTGTGAAGTCATAGAAAACTAATGAGCTGATCTAACAGCTCCTCACCATCATTGGGGTGAGTCTTACTCCATGAAATCACCTAAGCCAGTTAGTTTTCTAACCCCCCATAGACTGACCTGCCTCACAGACAGATGAGGGAAGTACCTGAGACCAGTTGCTTGTGCCAGTGAAAAAATATCTTCCCCGTTCAGTCACAGCAATTTATCAGCCTGGTCCCCGATGCTCATAAATGCTTGCATTCTTCTATTTTTGCTTGAAACCTGCTATCCCAAAGCCATTTTGTTATTACTCCAGGAATATTTCATTTACATAGAAATACTGACAAAAGCATTAGAGCATTTCTTTCACACCAGCAGTAAACCAAGACTACTAACACGAATCACGGCTGAAGCTCTGCCAGAAGAGCAACACCGTTCTGCAGATATAAGTGCAGCTACAGTAGCACCTTCTGCGTGCGTACTAGGGAAGGATGACACTCTTTCATGCATCAAAAATGATGCAGCCATGCTGGTACCATTCACAGCTTTGACAAGACCTACATCACCAGGAGAGTGAAGATAACAGATTATCATATTGAATTTTTTTTTTCCTCTGCAGTATGTGTATGAAAGCATTACTGAGAACTGGTATTTTCCTTTCAGTCTGGAAACCACAGGGGTTTTCAACCCCATACAGGGGAAAAAAGAGAAACACGCTGAACCTTACTGCTTAACACTCTCTCCACTAGAGAGAGTGGAGAGAACAGAAATTTCCACAATCTGAATGACAGTTCTCTCCCTCTGCTTACAACTTATTTTATTCTCCTTCATTAGACGCTGCAGAAGAGGAATCAAAAAATTGTTGCACTTTAGGCCTGGGAAAGGATGATCAAAATGTGCTTCTTGTAGAGGGGCAGGAACTAGTTCTTTAGCAACCCCTTTTGCACACACATTTATGCCAAGTCCTAACTCAGATACACATTGTTATGCGCCTTAAAAATTTCACTTGTTGTCAAATTTCTCCTTGTATTCAACTCATTTTACAAAACCACCCCAAACTTTCTCATTCTGACTGAAGTCTGAGCGTAAGGCTCATAGATGTGATCCACTCAATAGAACCTTCAACAGAATTCCCAGCTTTGATACACCTACCCCTACCCTAGGCAGCTGCTGATGAACACAAGCTAGTGAGGGTCTAACTCAAGTAATTTCACGATTGTATGAATTGTTCAGACAAATATTAGAAGTCATGTGTCAAAACAGCTATGTGAATTACACCTATTAAAGACAGTTTAAATTCATTTTTTAAGACTGGCATACTTTAAAATGACTGAAGAAGAAAGTTGTGTAATAGATGAAATAGTAACAAATACGTTGCTAAATGTCTTTGTCTAATCCAAATATATGCATCTTGATAAGCTTTATTATTCACACAACTAAAAACTCTTCTGGGACTGACATTTAATAAATATTTATACAGTGCCTTGCCCAACAGGACCTAATTCAAATCAAGCTTTCTAGCCAATTCCAAAGCATAAATAAAATATGATAATCTGGTATTGGCAATTACTCCAGCATTCAGTTTAAAATGCAGTCAAACACAAACACACACAAAATCTTAGCCGCATTTAGCAAAGACAGGACCGGCATTTTAAAAAATGAACAAGAAACCAAATTTTTTAACTGAAGCAGCTTCATAAGCCAATATGAAACATATTACCATATACTTATCAACCTAAAATGTCTTTTTAAGCATAGTTTTGCTGAGCCCTTGGAGATTCCCTGTTCGCAGGCTTAAACCTGTTAGATTAAAGAAGGCTAACAAAGATAA
>VZTM01018659.1:77100-177207 GCA_013400555.1 Jacana jacana
GGCGGTGGGTGTCCCGGGCCGCGCGCCGGCTGCCCCGCCCTTCCCGCCGCACGCGCGCGGAGCGTGTGGGGTAAGGGCCGCCGTCTGAGGTGATGGCGGACCCCGGCAGCCGCCTTCCCCTCTCCGGCCCCTTCTTTTCCCTCGCCCTTTGTCGCCCTGGCGGCAGGGGGTGGGTAGGTGGGCCGCCCGCCTGGGAAAGGGGAGGCCGGCGGGAAACGCAGCGGCGTTTGAGCTGAGACAGGGAGGGTAGCGTCAGCGAGGGGAAAAAGAAACTAGGAAAAGCAGGATTAGTTTAAATAAAACCCCAACCCACCCCTGTATCCAAAACAGCTGTTCCGAAAGAGAATTGCCAGGCACTTTCTGTCAGAAACACCGGTGCTTTCTCTAAATACCTTCATGCTTTGTACAGAGTACGTGATCTCCATCATCCCTCTGAGGCATAGCACGGCCTAATTCTCTCTCCAAGCGGCCAGCAGGCGAGCAGGGCCGCATACACTGGGGGTGAAGTCCCCTTCCCCACTCAGCTCTTGCGGACTTGAAAATAGGCATCACATTCCTCCTAAGGTAGAAAGACAGGCATTCTTGGGTCTAGTGGGCATTTGACTAGGTCTTTGTTTTTCAGTAGCTCAGGAAGTTTTGTCTTTAATGAGACTACAACTTTCAGATGCACTTGTAAAATCATCCAGTAAATCCATTGGGTTTTAGGGATGTAATACTTTACACCCCTTACTCTTTCTTGCTCTTCTTGTGTTTCCTTTCTTCCTGCATCTCTTGGATCCTCTCCCTGCAGTCAGCAGGTGCTGTCTAACAATGGACAGTCCCTCCATCCGCTCTTAGGTAGTCCCACTCAGCAAAACGCAGTCACAGACAGAAATTGTTTAGAAGTCATCTTGAGCACCTGGAGCGGAGGGAAACTGAAACCCTGCAGCCCAGTGGGGAAAGGGATGTGGTGGGCCTTCCATGTTTCCTGGGGCAGCTGTGGTACTGGGCAGAAACCAGTCGAGAGGAAGAACTTTCTTTCCCCACCCTAATTCCCAGAGGCACCGGTGATTTCCAGTGTGAAAGGAACTACAAAAGCTGCCAGGCCGTAGTCATCTCAAACCTTAACAGCTGCCCTACCCATTGCTGTGGTGTGATGCGAGGTCCATACCTTCTCCAGAAGACGTCAGGTGTCAGACTGGTCGAGTGGTGCTTGTGAGAGAAAATGGCATATCCTAATAGAAGCCTAACAGATGCACTAGGCAGGAACTAGGTTATTAGTGACAATTTGGGCTAAGTCTTCTGCTACAAGAAATAAAACAGACTTTGCCATTGCAACAATGGATATTTTCAGAAATGAGTGAAAATGTGTTTTCCAAATGAAAGTATTAACACATAAGGAAAAAAGAAATAATCACCCTCTCCACTGCGTTTAGTTAAAATTGTCAAATGGGGAGAGAGAGTCCCAGAGTAAACAACAGCTTTGCTTGGAGTAGGCAGAGAGAGAGAGAGAGAAAAAGACACTGAGTCTAATAGTGAGCTGTAATGTTGGGAGGAAAAAAGAAAAGAAGAAGGTGTGAAAAGAAGAGAGCACTCTCCCTCCTTCTCCAGTGTAGGAATGAAGGTGTGTGTATACAATTCTAGTAAGAATCAGTCGTTTTCATAAGCTGCAACAGAGAAGTCTGCAGTTCTTTGTACACGCAGCATGGCGCGTGAAAGACCTGTGTCCAAAGTTTATCACTCAGCCTGTGTTGAGTCAAAGTTATACAGGGCTGAGAATCTGCTGAAATTTGTCTGTTAATTGTAAACAAAATAGTGTTTTTCCAAACCCAGCCAGAAATGAATATAGTCCCTGACAAAAATGGGTAATGGGGCGTCTAGAAAGAAGACACAATGGAAACGTTGGATCACAGAGCGGTGTGCTGGGGTTGCTCCAGTGTAGGTGTTGGGGTACACGAATCAGAGAATCACAGAATCATTCGGGTTGGAAGAGACCCTTGGGATCATCGAGTCCAACCATCAGCCCTACTCACAAAGTTCTCCCCTACACTATATCCCCCAACACCACATCCAGTCTACTCTTAAACATAGTCAGGGATCACATCCAATCTACTCTTAAACACAGTCAGGGATGGCGACTCCACCTGCTCCCTGGGCAGCCCATTCCACTGACTGACCACTCTTTCTGTGAAGAATTTTTTCCTAATATCCAGCCTAATCAAACCTTTCTCTTTTGTGACCCATGTCAAATTCACCAATTGAGTGATCTGCTCAAGCACACTGCTGTTCAACTCCTACAGCACAAGCGTTTCAAACGTTGCTAAGCCATACGTGACCTTTCAGACAGACAGGACGCTATACTTACATGACTGCGTTTTGTGCACTAGAAATTGAGTTTATTTTGCTAAGTTTAACACCGAGTTAAATATTTGACCCTTTTGCCTACAGTTGCTAAAACAGGGATTTGCCACAGGAAAGTGGAAGACCATCTCTCACGGCTCCACCAGCAGTATTTACGGCAATGTTTAAGCCCTGGGATCATACAAGTGAGCTGCACGGTCCTTTCCCACCTCTCTTAGACTCTCCACGCTGCATCTATGTCTGAGCCTGTTGCTGAAGTTGCCATTCTCTCCTCTGTAGCAGCTAATTTAGAATCATTTTTTTAACACCTTTCCAAAATCAAAGAACAACGTATGTAGGAAAATTGCTCTGTGCACTGAGATTCAGAAAAAACCTCTTTTGCTATATATCTGCAACAAGAACTGGGAGGATCTGCCTAATGTTATAAATCTGGGTGTAACTCTTATCGTGGTGCAAATCAAGGTTCCAGGCACCAGTGGGGCACAGGGAACTGCCTCCTCAGCAGTCCTGTAGATTCAGAGCCTTGCTTCTTTCCCCACAGGTTTTAGATATTATCCATTTTTTTTGGCCATACAAGGTATGAGTTCATGTTTTTAAAACCTTCATCAGACTGTTTATATTCTTCACTGCTAGAAAGTGAAATTATAAATAGGATTGGGGAACTATTCTAAACATATTGTACAGGAAAACCAGTTCTGCGAAGTGCAGTTAGTTTTGTCAGCTTGGTACTGACATTCCTGATGCTGAAATTTCCGAGAATGCTTTTCAGAAAAGAGATCAAGTCCAGTTAAAACCAATCCACAACAGCTGTCATAATTATTTCTGAAAATTAGTGTAAAATTAATTTTCCACAGGGGAAGATGTTGGCATTGGCGGCTTTAAAACCACCACCTTTCCCTTGAACATTCACCTGGCAATTTCTTTTTTATTCTTCTAGAGAGAAGGTCTGTTAGTCTTCAGATGGACAAAAGCAGAGGCAGCATTCACTGGCCAGAGGACAGTCCTTGGAAACTCCCAGTCTGAGGTTACATCCACAGCTTCTTCTAGAAAAAGAATTAGAGTTAATTAGTAGCATGAGAAGGAAATATGGAAATTCACCTTGTTTTGCAAGACATGAGCATTGTATTTTTCCTATTCTGTCTCAAAGTTATCAGCTGTGTGTGACAGTACAGTAATTTCGCCAGTCTGTGTAGAGAAGCAGATGATGCTGGATTTGGAAGTAAATTCCACTGCAGAGCTTCAGCATAAAGCCAAAGCTGTGATCAATAAATAGCATAGCTTTGCTCAGGTGAAGGTTCTTGGAACTTGTTTCCCCCACCCCACCCCACCCCATATTATAAGCATGAGTGCTTATACTATATAATAGTTGTTTTTTTTTTTTAAAAAAAGCCCTTTTTGTTTCCAGGAGAAGCCCAGCTATAGATGTTTATTTGGAGAAGTGTGTTGGAAACCCTAGTGTCAATATTCTGCTTTTCTATCTTTTCCTTTTGTTTTAAATGCCAGAGTAATTCTAAGTCTGGTCAAAAAACCCCAAACCGAACCCAAACCGCTCTTCTTTAATCAGAAACATAGCTCTAGGAGCTCAGAATTTATGAACAATCCCAACATAACAAACAAGTATTCAAGTAGAACACGTATTGGTAAAGAAATGGGTTTCAGGTCGAATCATTCAAGGACTACAGTGAGCTCTGGTTGCTTAGATTGCCTGTGTGGGCAGGTAGGAAAAGCTGTTGTGCCCTGATGTTTTTCTTCTCAACCCACAGTACACAAACAGCTTCCCTATCACTGTTGAGACTCCCCTGGTTTTCCAGGTTGTTCCCTTTCCTTTCTTCAAGATAGCACCAGCTTTTTTGCTTCCTAACAGCTCATCTATTTAGGAGTAGAGAGCAAACATGACATCTGAGATAAGGAGATGATTAAGAGGTACCTTAGTGGTTTGTGAGTTCTAGCAGCCTGGAAAGATTTGGATAAGACCTTTGCACAACAGAAATCCATTGAGAAAGAGAACCTACCCTGGAATTTCAATTTTAAAAGCATAGCAGAGTGAGCTGTGTTACAGTGGAGTGTTACTGTAGGCTACATAGTAACCTGACACACCAAAATCATGTGGGTTTGGAGACAGGGTAAGACTTTTTTTTTTGCAATATCTCAAAAAAAAAATAAAATCACTTATACTGATTGTGAGTGTCTTAGAACATTTACACCTAAAAGAAAATATCTTGGCTTGGCTCAAGCAATTCTGAAGTTTTTAAATAACCATTTTAGAACTGGGGAAGCCTGCCATATTAAATCAATCTTTTGACTAAGCTGGAAAAAGTGAATTGTTGATAGCGCCAGCAATTGACAGATCTTTCAGGGCTCTGAACAAGAGAATTGAAAATGTAGGAATAAAAGCTCATGTATGTTCACATGACATACAGTTGAGTCAGTACCTACTAGGAAGACAAATATAGTATTATTTAATGCTACCATATGCCTCTTTTATGAAACTATTTTTTGATAACTCATGACAAAATATAGAAAACCAAGACCATTTCAGAGTCCGGGATATCTTCTTCTGAAGAAATACTGGTTGTGTTTCTTCCCAAATCCACTGTTTCCTATGTTTTGTGGGAAATTAAGTAGAAAGTAATGCTTAAAAAAAACCCCATGCTTTACCTAAGGTTTATATAATATTGGTATATAGTCACTGCATGTCTTTAGAGTATTGATTCAGCAAAACACCTAGGCTCTTGCTAAAGTCCTTCTGTACTCAAGGTACCTTTCCACCACTTGCTTAAACTTTATGCTGTGTTGAAACCTGAGGCAAAGAATGGGCTTAAGTGTTTTTCTGGACAGGTATAACTTGCTGATTTGAGACAGGAAATCTACCTTGAACTCCAAACAAATTACTTCCCTGATCCAGATTCAAATCAGGCATGAATGTTTTCATAGCAAAACCCCTCGCAGAATGTCTTACAGCTTTTTCATTTTCCAGCTACTGACTTTAACCTCTTCTGTCTCACTGACTTCAGACAAACCCCTTTCCTTTACACACTTAGTAAATGTGAGAGTGAGAGTGCAAACTGCTACATGCTTAATCTTATTATGTATGTTAACATGCACAGTGCAGTAATTATATCATGTTTAAATTCTCCCAAATATGGGGGAGGTTATTGGTAGGTGGTTAGTATATTTAAAAACCCCCAAACCTCTCAATTTAAGTGGTTTATGGTATTAGTCTCCATCATCTTCTGGCTTTCTGCCCCTCTGCTGTAATTACCTTAACCCCTCACTCAATAATAAAACCCTCTGAACAAATCTGTGCCTGCTATTAAGTGAAATGAAAGCTTAGTGCAGATTCTCTGCATTCTTTCTCTTCAGCTGTGGTGCTTGACAGCTTGCATGGTACCAATGAACCACACAAACCCTTTTAGCCATGCCATATTAAACAAAAAACAAAAACAAACCCCAAAAAGTAACTTTCTAATGCAGATATGTGTTAGAAACAATAAACTGTGATGGAGAGCATTACCAGTTTCTCTATTTCTGTTGAAAACTCGCTGGTGTAACAGAACAGAACCAGCTATGTAAGCTCATACGTGCACTCTAGCCGTTTGTTTCCTCCTGGATCTCCTGCAAGCCCTCATAAGGAGAAGGCAGGTCAGATTCCAGGTCCACTCCGTCCTTGGTCTGCCTGAGGTTGCCAGCAGGACTGAAAATCGGACCAGGGCATTTTGCTATGGAACCAGCTATCCTCTAGCTACTGTGTCAAAGTCACCAAGTTCCTGTTCTACCTGTGTGACTTTCAAGTTCCAAGTGGAGCCATTTCAGTCATCATCTCTCAAGCTTTTACCTTTGTCTGTGGGAAAAGATCTCTTGTTTGTACCCACTGTTAAAAACGTTTCAGTATCACAGAACAAAATATTAAGAAGTACTGAACTTCTAACTCATCAGCTCACTTAGAAGTAAGAAAGCTCATCTTGTCTCTAAGCTAAAACGCTCAATACAAGTAGGAAAACCAATACAGAAGATAAGGTGGTCATTCATGAAAGCAACCAGCCAGTATCACAGCTGTTTTCAGCTACTACAATATCACACAGAGGTAGAAGAGGAAATGGTGGGAAGTTTGTTAGGAGTTGCACAACAAACATATTTAAAAGAAAGGTCCAAAAATTTTAGTGTTTACTTGTTGGTCCTTTTTCACTTCTCCAGATCTTCTGTTCAATAGCAAAATACCTTAAAAAGTCACGGATGTCTGTTCTTCCATCGGGTGCCCGTTCTGTGAAATACACACCATCCTCAAGAACGTACAACCCCAGCTAAGCCAAATGCAACTTTGGGCTTCGATTTGGGCATGGGACAGTTCTGTTGGCTTTACTCACATGCTTAAAATTAAGCATATGTTTTAACACTTTACTGGATTAGGGCCCATGTCAGCAAAATAAATTTATTGGGAAGAAGTAATAAAAACGGAGCTTGCAGTGAGGGACAGCGGAGCCATTCACAGCTACAGGAGCTTTAAAACGCTAGCTGGTATTTATATATTTAAAGAAGAAATCAGGCGTTAAAGAAAACATTTCTTTTAGATAGCCATCTAATTAGTCTGCTACAGAAACACCTTCATTTCTCTTAATTTGACAAAAACCATTTTTTACATCCTTTCTACCCAAAAGCAAATTGATCTACACATCAGGTTAAAAGAAAAAAAAATGCCTTGTGAGCACAAGCTTCCAAAGGACTTTCCCAGTGTCCGGTGACAGCCTGGCTGCTCCAGAGGTGCCACTGCGCTCCCTGGAGAAAGGGACAGACGGGAGGCCAAGCTTGGTAAACACTGACTTTCATTACACACAGGCACCTGAGTTTGCTCATCTGAGTGTATGTAGCTGCATGTAGTTGGATATATACAATAAATGCTGGCTAAGTAGCTCTCTTGTATGCCTTGTGCGCTGATGTGTACGCATTTTTACTGCTCAGAACCTCTCTGGATCTTTGGAATTGTACCTATAGTTTTTAAGGAGAACGTACGTAATTTACAAAACCAGAATGGGTACAATTCTACTAGCCTGTGTCCACGTTCATCTTATTTTTCCCAGCAAAAGCTTTCTGTTGCCAACAGCAGTGCAGCAAAGTGGGAATACTAGTGCAGAGAGAGCTCCCTGGCCGTTTTAGTGCAGTGCTGTCTGGCCGCGTTCAGAACACCCCTGTCTTGTGTGTCAAGACACCGGTGGTCACGGCAGCTTAATCTGTTTGAGTGCTTTGGTTCTTCCCAGCAGCAGCGCCGCCGTAACGATGGGCGAGCCTCTTACTAATGTCCTGACACAGAAAACCTGTCAAGCTCTGTCACAGGAACAGCATCACGTATCCCTTTGGCGTCACATCACACCTGAATCACCAGGCAATGCACATGCGTTGCGTTTTCTGCATTTTCAAGAGGAAAACCTTTCATTCAAAATGCAAGACGTAAGCATTTGTTTTCAAGTTAGCTTTTCCTCCCACCTCTAGTAGTCCTCTCCTTGCAGCGAATTTTCTGAAGGGACACAGGTTGCCGAGTACACAGCCTGCAGGTATTTGTGCTCATCCCTCATTCCCAGCCACAGCCTCTGAGCCCACGGGACAGTTCCAGACAGATACATTTGCAGTTCTCAGTTTTTTCAGAAAATGAGTGTCTGGGGTACCAGGAGAGGCAGTACTGTCCCTGCAAAAGGGAAGAATAGAGATGGGTCTTCCCTCATCCTTATGACGCATGAGGAAATCCACTGGAAACCCCAGCTTTGAGACACAGAAAAAAATAATTTCATGACTCCTCTGTTACTAAATTCCTGATTCCAGTGGGATTGAAATCTCAGGTTCTTCAATTCTCTTTCCATATCTTATTTGCACAGTCCCTTGCTCAGTCAAAACCTGTTCAAGGTCCCAATGCCCTACAGCACAAACCAACGTTAAACAGTAAATTTATTGACTGCATAAAACTTAGGAGATCGCAGATGGGAAGAAAAATGGTTGGAAGAGGATGTTTTCTCTGGTAATCTTCATGGAGAGTTACAGGACTACAAATAGCAGGGCTTGTGAAAACAAAAATAAATTAACACCCATTCTTCTTCCTACCTCATGCCAGAGATTGCCTTTTCTTCAAAATTCACCCCTTTACCAACACTTCTGAGGTCCCATTTTGATTTCTGCAGAGCTGGCAGTGATGTATACGGTTACTATTAATCAGGTTGAAGTTTTTAATTGTTTGAGAGTTACACACTTCTAGTAAACTATTGTGTTACCTGCCCAGCTGGAAATCAGCACCGTGGAACCCATAGCACCTACCAGCCACGTCTCACTTCCATTGTTTGCCTCTCATCTTCTACCAGCAGGCAGGAAACCTGCCTGCATGAATTGAAATCGTGCTGTGCTGCACGCGTGCAGCTTTTGTGTCAAGACAGGCTAAGAAATGAGATGGCCAGAATGACACTTCAGATTCACCACTGGTTAACTAAATGCTCTGTTTTCAACTAGCTGTAGTATTGGAACCATAAAAACTCCCAGCAAGTTGAGGTCTCCAGCTCAGGAGCTTATTCCTAATGCACTACATATTTTAAAGCTTAATCATCAGCCCTTCTCCAAGCAAAACTCCTACCCGCTTCAGTTAATCTTTGTCAGAATCAGTCCCGGTACTGGGTATCGGGCTGCAGCTGAAGCATAAATCAAAAGCAAGTTTCTAATCACGGAAATGAAGTTCTGAAATTGTCTTCCAACAGTAATGGGAAGTGAAAACCAGTTTCAAAATGGAATAAAAACGTATTATTGCAGCTTCATCAAACTACGTTCAATGAACCATAGAGGTCTCACCCCATTCAATTGTCTGGCTACCAGAATCCAATGCCTGGTGGTTACCTGAAAGTTGTACCTGCATCGAGGTGTTACCGACTTCAATAATTGTCACTGGGTGGTTATTTTAGTGAGACCATCACCCTCGGAAAAACAGAAGACTTAAACCGCTGTTAGTAACTGGTTTTTTATGCCACTTGTCAGCTCACTTGTAAATACCTGTTGCCCAACAGCATAAACAGACTTTGTTTTTAACTTAGAGAGTTTCAGTTTTATTTTTAGGAGGAATATTTTTATCCCAAAATCTCGCTAACAGAAAAACATCTTGCTACTGCACAAATTTTTGTTCCAAATAATAAAGGTCTAAGAAGGCAATGCATGTATTAAATTACAAAAGTACCTGTAAATTCCCAAGGCAATAAATATTCAAATAAGGTGTTTCAGCTATGAGTAGTCTTCTTAGAAACTTTGAAGTTACAAATCTGTACTTTAAAACCTAAACTATCTTCTACCCATTGGCTTACATGGGTGAGAAAAAAACACCAATATAGCATGCAACGAAGGAGCCAGAAAAGAAAGCTCGGGTTTGGTTATTATTTTGATTATAGTTATCCTACCCTTGAAGAAAACACAAAGAAGAACAAATGTGCAAAACAAGAGACGGTGTTAAGCTGCTGCAGCTGAGGCTCCTAAGGTAGCTGCATAAAGAATGGGTAACACAGCGTGCTGCACAACAGGAGCCCAGAGGTCGTCTTAAAAGTGTCTGAGTTAAGATGCCCTAACTAACATGTTTCCTTGTAGCTGTTTTCCTGTGATAAATCATTAATTTAACCCCTCCAACTTTTAGTTTAAGAATGTATAAACTCCTTGTTTTGAGTCACAATTCCATCTACCCGAGTTTGCAGCCTTTATTTCTCAGACCTGAAGCATAAGCAGATTTGTAGTTTGAAACAGAGTGAGATAATGCAATTTTAAAACAGGAATGACAGAGACCACGTGGCCATGTAACTTGGCAGCATAACTGCAAGTGCTTTCTGTTTCTTTTGGAGGTGTGATGAGTTGTACAGGCAAATTATATATACGTACTCACCCTGAAACAACAGAGTGATGAAAAAGCAGTAGCTGGTATCGGTTTAGAATGGAATCAAATAGAAACGTGGTGAAAGGGAGGGGAAAAAAGTTGCAGTGCATTGTGTAATTTTCTGCTGAAGAGAGCAGACACGCTGTCATAGATGATGCAATAAAATAATAGTGCACAATATTAAACCCCTGTGCATTGCAATAAAGGGGTTGGCTTGCAGGTACTACACCTACGTCTCTTGTAAGGTGTCTCCTATTGCAGTTGTCTTGCTAAAATGAAGAACTCACATGGATATCTTGGGGCAGACATTCCTTTATCTGTACAGATTTGTAACAATTCCTAGAAATAGCTCTAACCATCTTATAATAGAAAACCAATAAAAAGTGGGTAATTTTTGAGCAGCAATAATTTGATACAACTTGTAAGAACAATTGTGTGTATTACCTTAGGAAGTACTTTGAGCAGTGTTGTGGTGGTACCACTTCTAGGCACTGAAATTAGGCTGAAAATAGCTATTGAAATACGGGAGAGTTGCTGTATCCATATCAGTTTGTGTCTTCTTGAGGTAATCCAGTGCCCTGCCTGTGAGTATGCAGATCAGCTAATCAGAGTGTTCAAACGCACACTTAAACCCTTTTGCTGAGCACAGCGCCGGTGCTGCTGCAAAGTAGCTAGCAGAGGTACTCTCTGTTCTGATTACCTGGCCAAGTGGTAAGTCTTTGTGCTTAAGGGAACGACCAGGGTTAAAAAGAACTTGTTGAACCAATCAGTTACGTATTTTAAGAAGCCTCATTACTGTGGTTTTGGTACAAAAATAAAGATTTTTAAACTCCACCAAGGCCGTGGTGCTGTGAGCGTTAATTCCTGGGTTAGTCCTAGCCAGGAGAGCGTTTCAAATGTCAACCTGAAGGCTTTTGGTCATTGACCTTGCGGAGCTGACTAGTGTAGATTTTAGGGAGGTTGTGTGTTTGTGGCAAAATTGTTCAGAGCGTCGTACCAGCAGCAACGCCGGCTATGTCAGATCACCCTGTGCGAGCAGAAGCTCTCCCATCGGGCTTGTAGCAACCTATGCAGAAGTAGAGGGAGGTACAGGAGGCTGCAGGAAGTACCAGACAGCGGTTTGTGGCATGCAGCTACCACCCCAGCTGGCTCCGCAGCCCATCTCAAAATAGGCTCCTTATTAATCAAGATAATTTTACATGCAGAGTTCTTTCATGTCACTACTCAACCTACAGTACCAGGAGTGGGGTGGCAACACATGCCTTAAAGATACCCTGATTAAGGGTGTTTAATCAACAGATACTGAAAACACTCTGATGTGTCTTTTAATCACTTTGCATGATGCAGATCAGTAGCTTAACAAGTACTTGTTGATACTGCTGCTCTGGCAAATTAAATGGGCAGGGGGGTGGGTGGGGAAGAGGTAACGCTGTTGTCTAATTTTTATGGGAAAAACAGAGAATAAGAAGTGAGCAAGAGACTCCTGTCGGGACTAATGCCTACAACACTGTTAATAAAGACATTTGTTGAGTGCTGTAAATCCTAACATTTTAATTCTGTAGGAGGCTCACTTGTAAAATATTAATTTCCTTTTGCTGTAAGAAAAAAAAAAAGATATAAATAATGTGCCATCAACTTTGAAGACATTACCAATGTTTTCATTAAAACATTCAGCATGTAGGACAGCACAGCAATGAACAGATTCAGAATGAACAAATCTACATGTATAAAAACCTCTCTAAACCCACAAAGAGCAGCAGAATTACCTGGGCAAAGGCTGGGTCCTTCCCCCAGTGCAGAACAGGCACACATGAAGGAACCCCAGGCTGAATGGAGACACACTGGCAGCATGGAGCCCTTGGCATTTGGCATATATACAACACGAAACAACCCAAAAACACAGGAATGCCTCACCCTGACAACAGCAAAAGCTGGGAATAAGGTTGAATGCATCATTGAATTATTTCAAACTACAAAATGGTTCCATTATATGAACATTTTTTCTTTTCCATGATATTCTCAACATAATATTTATGCCTTGCATTACATAGAATTCTAAGTATTATTAGAATTCTTTTAGTTTCCAACATGCTTAAAAGAAAAGAAATTGAGATTTCTACTGATGTTTACCACTTCATTTCTACTAGTGTACTCTCCCTTGGCAAAGTTCTACAATCCTCAGATTTAAACTTAGGAACAAGCAACCCTCCTTGTTATTTGTGCTTCTGTGTTGCCTTTTAAAACTCAAACCCTATGGCTTTTAACTGTGCAGGGCTTTTTTTTTTCTTTTTTTTTTTCTTATTCACAGCTTATTAAAAACACCTCTACAGAGAGACAGTTCTTGGTCATCATTCACATTGGTTTGTTTCAGTTCTTTTTTTCTAAAGTGCCTGGCTGACACGTGTTCTCACCTTCATGAAATGATCCTTTTTTTAAAACAGGAAGAACTTCCGAGTAAACAATGTCATATTAGGCTTTATAAACAGGAGCAAAGTCAGCGAGAGACAGAAAGTAATCTTGCCCCTATTCAGAACTGGCTTTCGGAGGTCAGTATGGCCTTACAACTGTTTTATTGAAACCAGAGAAGAGCAACGAGGAAGGATTAGAAGTCAGAAATATGCAACGTATGAGGAAAAGCTCGAAAGAACTGGTGTGGTTTGATCAAGAGAAGAAAAGGCTGAAGGCAGATAGAATAACAATCTTCAAACGTGGAACAGTTGCTTAAAGGAAAAAAAAAGGAGTTTCAATTGCTGCAAGGTTTGTGGCTGGACCGTAAGTGAAGCTTTCTAAGCAGTGACTGCAATGAAAGCATTGCAGTAGCTGGGGGAATTCACATAGTTCCATCTTTGGAGATTTCTATGAACAGGTTAGCATCTGTCAGGAATGCCCTAAGGTACAGTTCATCCCACAGGGAACGGATTAAATTACTCGCTTAAATCCCTCCGCAGGCCTGTTTCTATTATACACGCATCTGGTTATACAATAACAATTTGTAATTAAGACATAAACATTTTTGTAGCTTATCACAATTTTTTACTGCTGTGGTCCGCTCCTTTATCAATGTAAAACACTAACATCTTAGATATGTGCAAAAAAGTGCTGCTCAATGTAAGCAGAAAAAAGATCTGCAATTTTACAAAGTCTCACAGTTCACAAAAGGCTATACCTCTCTTCTTTACCTCTTCCCTCAGACTAACAGCTGATAAACAAATTACTTTATTCTTTAATGCTATTTGGTATTAGAAATTATCATCTCATATATTATCAGTAAGAAGACTGGTTCATGAGTATTCCAATTATATAAGAGGAACTGGGAAGGATCTCCTGGGTCATCAAGTCCAGGTCCCTGTTATCAGAGTCAGCCCTGCAGTCTATAATTTATCAAGTTTACATTTGTTTGCGAAGGTCTGTCGTAAAACGCTGCTTCTATTATACCAACTGGGCAGCTGTTCCAGACCTCTCTCCTCTGTTGTTCCAAAACTTCTTAGGTTTTCAATGTAAATTTTGTTAGGATAGTTTATACTACGTCACTCTTGCCAGTACTTCCCTGTGCCAGCACTGATTTTTACCTTAAATATCTCCATTGTGCTGCCCAGTGGCAGCAATCCTATCCCCTCTTGCTTTTCAGGTTAGTTTTTTTTGTACCTTCTTTAGCTACCTTCCATTTTCTCCCCTTCTTTCTCCTCTCTTCTCTAGTCACCTTTCACTTTCACCCTTAGCTACCTTTTATTTTCTCCTACTAATATTCATCTTTGCTTCATTAACTTTCGTTTTCCTTGATGTGTTTTTTTGACATCCAGGTGAACTGGATCCAATGCTTCCTTGTCAGCAAGAAGATTGTTTGGTAAAGACATGTACCTCATTCAGTAGGTCATAATCTACTCATAAAGAATATGTTGTTTATCTTATTTTTATTTTTTCTCAATATCCTCAGTTATATTTCCTTCAATATTTACAAGCCTTTCATGGGTTAAGATACGATCAATGGATCCAACTGCGTATGTCGTAGTCTTTCTTCATCCTAATCATAGGAACAGTATTTCCTATTTATGTACTTTCCTCACTGGCCAAGCTATTTATTCAAGATCTCCAGTCTTTACTGCTGGATTCCCTTCCACATGCTATTTCCTCGAATATGGTGGTTATTTTAATGTATTATTTCTGTCCCACCCTTCACATGAGCACATTCGGGTCTTTCACCTTTGCTGCCATCTCAGGTGTGCTCATTTCCATTTCTCAGTGTTAAACACCCTTCTCCTGAATCTGTGTATTCCCCAGTAAATTAGAAGCAATAACATTTTATACTTATAGTTTCACTCCCTTTCCTTGTTCTCATGCTCTGTCTTTCCTCATATATTGTTTATCAGCACTTATTTAAACCAGAGGACACTGGTCAATATTCTCACCAGCTACGTTTTGCATGGTAGCCTACAGAAATCACCAGAAAGGAGGCAACTAGGATGTCGAATCCTCCTCGATGAGAAAGTCTAAGTCATTCCTACATGCATGCTTTGCTTACCCACCCTGGTACAGGCAGTTCTCACGTAGGGCCTCCCCCATCCCCTCTGGTAGCCTCAGTTACTCCATAGTTCAAATAAAAAAAAACCCAACAACTTCCTGCAGCCAAAAAATGGAAGGAAGAAGAAGGAGCTTGTGTCTACAGCCCAGTGTTGGGGTTTGGGGCAGATGTGACCCCTGAGGTGTAGTTCCCAGGCTGTTAGTGCTTTTCACTCAGAGGTGGTGTAGTTAACAGCACTGACTGTCCATAGCAGCTCTCCATGAATCAGATGTGGAGAGGTGGATGCTCCAAGATGAGGTTCACAACAAGATCAGCCTGGGTGAGAGGTGCCTGCTGACAGTGTGGCAGAGAGGAACACGCTGCTGTGATGTGAATTAGCGTGTCTTCAGGTGAGGAAGCTGGCTGCATGTTTTATAGACTGCACGGCTACAGTTAGGCACCTAAATTCCACTTTAAACCAAATGGAAGCACTTTGGCGCTTACAAAGTTACTTCTTTATCAACAATTTGCTGATAAAACTTGTGTCCAACAGAAATTAAAGAGAAGGTTTACAGATGTGGACCTCCTGACTTTTCTAACCACTTCGGAGTCCCCAGCCTGTGCAGCTCACTGGTCTGTAAGGGAGCGGTAACACCCCAGCAGAGTTTATGTAACTGCTACTCAATATTGCATTAAGCTTCCTCCATCTGACATGTAAAACTTCCACCTGCTCAGTCACCCAAGTCCTGGCTTGAACTGACGCCTCTTGATCCTGCAGTGCTATATTTGCTCCCAGCAGGCTGATAACAAAGTGTAGGGAGGAGCGCCTGGTCCAATTTATGCTATAGCCTGGGACAATAATTGCTTTGCACTGGCTGTTACCACCTAGCAGCAGGATCAGTTTAAGTCTGTTGCTCTCTAGAGAAGAAGGAAACCACAAATGCAGTGAGAAATCCATGTGCCATGGTGTTTTAAAATGTCAGAGAGCCACGACTGTATCATTAACTCTAATTTTAAGCTTTGACAATGCTGTCAATGAGCCTTGGTATTTTGTCATCGCTAGGCTATTTGTAAAAATCTGGTTTTCTCCATTGGCTGCTTCTTTCATCTCTGTGGTTGGCAGCCTTGTTATTTGTTTTTCCGTCTAATGGAAATTCTAGAACTACTGGTAAGAAGGCAAAGTGTTGCTATGAAAAACACATGATCCCCTCCCCCTGCCCCCCTTTGAATACCTCTCGCTTTCTCTCTGTTTAAAAAGTGAATACAATGTGAATGAATGCTCTTTCCTCCCCTCCCAGTTTGTTCCAAAGGCAGCGAGAGCTTTTAAAAAGCTGTTTTTCCTCTAAACTTACCAGTGAGATAATTCTGAGTCACTGTGAAAAGTTTGTTTCCGTCCACCCTCTTCTCTTTTGCACAGAGACATTTTCACAAATCTCCTGTTATCAGGCAGTGCTGAGAGTAGAGCAGCTGTGGAGTCTCCAAAATGCCAGCAAAGATGATCAAGTTTGCGATGATAAAGTACAGGAATAAACAACAGGCTGTACCACGCTCTAAAGATTTAATCCTGCTTTTCATTTGAGCATTTCCTTTGCTTCATCCACACAAAATAAATATTTAAAAGGCCAGCAAGTACAAAACAAGCCTCCGTATTCTCCTGGAGCAGAATAAAGCAGCTTTCTGTTTAAGCAGCTTGGTAAAGCTCTGGTTATCGGTGAAGCTTCCAAAGCTTCTAAATCTGGAAATTTTTGTTACTACCTTTATGCTCGTTTACAGGTCTCCAGACTCCCTTCTCTCCCCCACCTCCCACTTCCTTAACACATGCCCTGCTCCTGCTGCTGGATGCAGAATCAGCTTTCTGGATGTTTCCTCACAAAATACAAGACATCTCAGCTTACCACCTGTAAATAGCTCCATCTTCTCCAAAAAAAAGTGTCTAAAAAAAAAAATGAAAAGAGAAAGAGCTCTATTCACCTTGCTAGAAGGTGGTCACTGGCAGTATTTGCTCCCTTTCCATAATGCTCTGGGAAGCTAACTTAACGAACCAGCTGGGCATTCCTCTCCTGACATTCCCCGAGATAATACAACCTTTATAGTCCCTTTCTCTTCCCAGTTGTCTGATCACATTAGAACATAGGATGAGAGTCCAAAGGATTTAAACACAGTGGCAGCCAGGCAGACATGCTCTAACATACAGGAGAAACATTTCCTGGGCTGTTGTGTTGACGAGGGAGACTTTTCACATTCTTTCATTCCTGGTAGAGGTCAGTCTTAGCTCTGGACTAGTCACATTCCTGGCCACGGACCAGAAGATCCACAAGGAAGGCTGACTACCGCACTGGTGTGCTGCATTTAGTGTATCCTTATGAAAACAGAGTCCTCAGTTGACCATGACCCTAGTCAGTGAATTCGGGGTGAGATTTGGTGGAAGCAGCAGTGGCAGCAGAAGTGTATAGAAGACCAGAAATGCTTAGGGCTCCTCAGGTGCTACAAAGCAAGGTGTGTTTTGTGGATGGCTCATGAAACTCCACTTCAGTAACGTTTTAGATTTCTCCTTTTGTCTGAGGCACGGTTCCAAAGGAACAGCAGTTTTTACCTCGCCTGAGAACTGCAGAAGAGAGGTGAGGTAGAAGGTGGTAGCATCACTCTGGCTTGCACTCAGGGGCTATTTTAGCCACAGGTAGTGCCAGCAGCACAACTGTTCAGTCCCCAGTGGATACTCTAACTCAGCTCTTCCAAAGAGCAATTGGGTACTTCCGTTCTGGTCCACAGCTAAATTAGTAACCAGTAACAACCACAGAGGCCTTGCAGGCAGTCGTAAGTCTGTCCTTGGGACTTTGGTGTAACCACTGCCACAGAGGCATCAATGGGAGCAGAACACATTGAGGTGCCTCAGGGAGGTCTGACGTCTCAGACACAGCCCCTCTGCTTGTCGCTGAGTGCTTTTGAGCTCCTGGGTGTCAGTGAAAGAAATCCGCATCATTTGTAAGGCAAATAAACTTCTCTGTCTCAGAGGTTTCTTCTGCCTCTGAAATCCATCACAGAACATATTCTGATGCCAACCACTGGATGGAAAACAAGCAAAAACTTCATAAAGAATGATTTTATATTGTTAGAAAAAGAGGTTTGTGCCCAAGTTACTTCTGAACTGTGAAATGTATCTTTACCCCATAATGAATGTGTGTGTCTGTAACCAAAGGCCAGAATTTAAGACAGAAAAAAAATTATGCAGCAATGTGAAAAAAAGGATTGAAGAATTAGAAGGTTTGCTTTCCATTTCTAGAGGCTCAGTGAAACCAACTGGTTTGCATGAGCTACACCGTCAATAGCTTAAAAAGATTAGGAGAGGGACATTCTTTTTGTGTGCATGACCTTTTCAGCAGCCTGGCAAATAAAATAAATAAAGAGAATAGGCCAAATCCAGAGGTGGGTTTATATTTAAGCACAAAGTTTACATTCAAGTTTCTAGGAGAAGAGTTGGAACAATGTGGAGTAAGCTTGGATCTTCTCATTCTCTTAAGATTGAATTGCATAGTATTTTTAGACTTTAGTACTGTACATGTTTTGACCCAAAATGTAGTTAAAGTCTTCTTTTGTCTTGGAACTATTGTGAATTATTAGCACTTGACATTCTATAAACTGGGGCTGGCATAGATTTTAACAGACAAACCTAGAACTGGAGTGCAGCTGTTGGGTTGGCTTTTTTCTTTTCAGTAAACACAGATTTATAATGTGCCAAAACCTCTACAGATCCCTTCAATCAGAAGTCAGGGGGGAGGCTTTCAAAACATTCTAAGCTTTTTATTTGAGCCACCTCAGAGGTTTTTGTGCAGGCATTCCTTCCCAGCAAATAGCACAAGAGCTAGCATGCTGAACAAATAAATATACAAAGGTTACTGAATGTATAACCCTTTCCCTCCAAGCAACCTCCTTTTACCTTGTGTGCACACGCTGCAGGTTTAAATTGCAAGCATAATTTAATCCACTCAAAACAAACCAAAGCAAACAACAAAAAAACCCCAGCCCTGTAAGGATTCAGGGAAAAAATGGTTATTGAGTCATGGCAAATTGTTTCATATGAGAGCTTACTGAAGACCAAAAACCTCCAAAAATAATTTCTCTGTGTTGAAACATTCATGTAGACCTCACTTGAACATTCACAAGGGGCTCCTGTGCATCTTCACCCCTCTACAAGGAAAGATGTGAAAATTGCTGATGAGAAACACCAAGTTCATCTCCTTGTGAGATTTTTCTGACTTGTGACAAGTTTCTGAAAGGCATACCTAGTGGCATCTTGGTCAGTGCTCTGGTTATATACACGGGGTGAATATTACTTCTAAATGCAAATTGTCCTGTGCACTAAGGTAAGTTATTTTCCTAGTCTTAAATACATAAGGCAGACTTCATGTCTTTAAAAGTGAAAAAACCAAACAGCTCTCATTAAAGAGTTGTTTTGCTCATGTATCTCAGGCTTCACTTACAGTCACAAAGCTGCATCTCTCTGTCTCAAAAATCAAGCTACATTTTTCATAACTACCCATCTCTGAAGCAGGTAAACACGTCCACGGAGTGAAAACCACCTGAAGCAGGTAAACACATCCAGGGAATTACAACCACCTGCCAGTTACCACAAGTGGACTGGCTCACTAACTGATGGATGAATTTTTGTGCCATGAAAATTGTATACTTCAACGCTCCCAAGGACTACACCAGCAGTCCTCAGCTTAAAAAATAAAACAACAACAACAAAAAAACCAACCCAAAACCAACCAACCAAAAAACCCACAAAAAAACTCACCAAAAAAAACCTTAAAAAATTAGTAGAAAGGAAGAAATTTGATGTATGGATGGACCACTCGCTGAATAAGGAACTGGCTGGATGGCCACACTCAAAGGGTTGTGGTCAACAGCTCAATGTCCAAGTGGTAGCTGATAATGAGTGGCATTCCTCAGGGGTTGATACTGGGACCAGTGCTATTTAATATCTTTGTCAGAGACATGGACAGTGGGATAGCAAGTTTGCTGATGATACCAAGCTCAGTGGTGTGGTCAACACGCTGGAGGGAAGGGATGCCATCCAGAGGGACCTGAACAGGCTTGAGAGGTGGGCTAGTGCAAATCGTATGAAGTTCAACCAAGCCAAGTGCAGGGTCCTGCACCTGGGATGTGGCAATCCCAAGCACAAATACAGTTTGGGTGGAGAATGGCTGGAGAGCAGCCCTCAGGAGAAGGACTTGAGAGTGATGGTAGATGAGAAGCTTGACATAAGCCAGTAGTATACACTGGCAGCCCAGAAAGCCAACCACATCCTGGGCTGCATCAAAGGAAGCAGAACCAGAAGGCCATGGGAGGTTGTTCTACTCTGCACTTGTGAGACCCCACCTGGAGTCCTGCATCCAGCTCTGGAGTCCTCAACATAGAAAGGACATGGAACTGTTGGAGTGGGTCCAGTGGGGGGCCACAAAGATGATCAGAGGGATGGAGCACCTCTCCTATGAAGACCAGCTGAGGGAGCTGGGCTTGTTCAGCCTGGAGAGGAGAAGACTCCAGGGAAACCTTATATCAGTTTTCCAGTATCTGAAGGGAGCCTACAAGAGAGCTGGAGAGGGGTCCTTCCTCAGGAAGTGTAGTGACAGGACAAGGGGTAATGGCTTTAAATTGGAAGAGGGAGATTTAGATTAGATCTTAGGAAGAAATTATTTCCTGTGAGGGTGGTGAGACACTGGAACAGGTTGCTCAGAGAAGTTGTGGATGCCCCATCCCTGGAAGTGTTCAAGGCCAGGCTGGATGGGCCTTTGAGCAACCTGCTGTAGTGGGAGGTGTCCCTGCCCATGGCAGGGGGTTGGAACTCAGTGATCTTCAAGGTCCCTTCCAACTCTAACCATTCTATGATTCTGTGAAATAGAAGCACCTTTACCACAGAATTTCACAATGCCGTATCCCTACACAAGGTTCACAGCCAGTCCAAGCCCAATGATAAGGGGTGACCTGTAGTGTGCTCTGCACTGGCATGCGGTGAAGGCCACTTCCCCATGTGTGTGCCTGCAGCTGGGCAGGCTCTCGTGGTGAGCCCTGCCCCAGCTTGTGTGGGAAGTGAGGTGAATGGGTTAAGCCGCTATTTCCACTGCTACTCTTCAGGTCATATGAAGGCTGAACATTTTAATGAAGTTTTAAGTTTTTCTAAGGTTTTATGTCAGATCTTTGGGGTTTTTTTTTGTGGTTTTTTTTTGGTGTTGTTTAGAAACAGAATGAAATATTTGGAAAAGATATTTTTATAGAGCTTAAAAACCACATGGTTAGAAGTCTCTGACCGAGAATTTAATGTTTCATGTGGAACTAACTCTTTTTGCCTTTTGTTCTCTCTATGAAAATGGTGTTAGGAATGCATTAGAAGTGCAGAGGTGTTATGTTAAACATCCTTTAGCTGCTACCTAAAGCACATTCACAATCCACTTGTTTGGATGGTGGACATTTCTGACAGGGCAGTCATGACCGTCCGAGGAAATTCTGTGTTACAGCAGTCACCCAATGCAGTACCCCCAGTGACTGCCTCGGGGAGGATGGCTGTATGCACAGGAAGTCCTTAGAGCTTAGGTTTTGTCATTACATTTTCCCATGAAACCAGAACTGAAAGAAGCCTCAATTATCAGGAACCCTTTTAAGTTGACTTTAAGATCTAGTAATTTGGAGCGTTTCTCTGGGATTTGAAAAGCACTAGTAATGCATCAGGTAACACAGGCATATAAATAAACCCTACACTTTTACTTAGCTCTATATTCACTCTTAGACTGCAAAATGTTCAGAGTAAGGACTGGTAGGGGCCTGCCACAGCACACCCATTTAGAAAATGTGGCAGCATTGGTTAAGGGTAATAAGAATGCAATATTTAACCCATTTTTCACTATCATCTTGGGACAGGTTTCTCGTCTCCTTTGCCACACTAGCGTTGTTCACTGATTTCTTACACTACTTTCTTTACCTGTTTTCTGTTTCATTTATTCTCTCACCTTTAACCAACAGAAATATTAACTTCATTTTAATTTTACATTCTCTCTCCATTTGTCTTCTGTTCACAACTTCATTTCTTGCTGCTGCATTTTCTACTTCCCGTTCCCATCACAGTTCCTGACCTTTGTTTCCATCTCATCTCAGTCTGTAATCTTGGCTTCTTTTCCTTCTCTCACCCCTTGTTTCCACAGCCTTTCTTCTTGACATATCTGCAGCCCCGTCGCACTACAAATAGCCTGCTAGACTCTTCATAGTTGTGTGGTTTTGGATGAGGACACGCACTTTGTTGCTTAATTAATTGCATTGGACTTCTCTTGAGAGGTCTCCCCTGTTCTCCATGACTAATTCAACCCCGCAGTCACATTGGGACTCTTAAATGTGCTACGGTCCGAAAGTGCCCATAATAAAAAAACTCCCACCAGCTTTTCCCCTTCCACAGAACACAGTTTTTGCCTGTCAGAGCTGCCATTAAATCTGTGAGTACCCAGACGGCCTGCTCCCTGATCTCCTCTACTGTGCCGGTAGAAGTCTCTCTTCAAATACCACCTGCACATCATACCCACATTTGAAGGGTATGAGCAAGGGTGTGAGAAACACACCCTTGCTCCTCAGCCTAGATTATCTGGGGTTTATGATCTATACAGGGCAAGCAGTACCTGCAAAATAGTGTACTTCATAGTTCACATCAGTTCTCTCTCTCTGAAGTCCTCCAAGTCTTCTCTTTGGGCTTATCTACTTGCTGCCTCTATTCAAGCCCTTGGGCTCCTTGGAAAAGGCTGCACCACAACCAGTTCCCAGCTCCAGGGGCTTCCCAGACACCCCCTCAGTGGGAGCATCCCTACCGCTATGATTAGAAATGCCCGTCACTATTTTGTCACCATGTTCATCTCAGCTATTCAGAAATGAAGGCCACCCCAAGAAGAATCTCCAGGCCTCGCTTCAGCCCTTTGAACTCAGTGTAAATACAGCCCAGTTTGAGTGAGAGCTGGATGGAGTCCTTAATCAGGCAGCAGGCGCAGTAGTATGGCTAAGTATAGTAACCACTTAGTTTACAGTACAGTGACCCAATAATTATGCAAGATAATACTGTATGCACTTAGCTCGCCTGTACCATTCAGAGCACTTGCCAATAATACATGAGCACATTTCATTATCTGTGTCCCCAGCTCAGGGCTCTTTATAAACAGTCTGTTTTCTCCCGAGATCACTGGAGCTGTGGCATGGAGGACTGTCTAGGTATATTTAACCCCGCGGATCATTCCAACATGCTTCTTTAAAAGAAGCTCATATTGTTTTTCCTGCTTTCCATTTTTGAAAGGCTAGGCTTTGGCCAGAGGGTACTCTACATATCTGGCTGCAAATAGACTGCTTGGAGCCAAGCAATGCGGTGCCTTGACTAATTTCAGCGTTCACTTAAGCTAAATTATTTATGACACTCTCCGCACAGGCCTTTCTCTGTTGTTGTTGTTTTAAAGCTGTAATCTCGGCCAGAATAAAGGGATAATTTGCATGTGTTTTCAGCTCCTGCAGTAGCTCACACATGGCTCTGAAGACCAAAGCCAACTACAATATATTCAAGGTTTGAACTGAGTGGCCAGAAAAGGGAAATTTTGACGTGCCAGTAAATCATGTCCCTAATGGTGAGAAAGCTTAACATTTTTACGTAAGCAGCTGAAACAACACCAGAAACATTTTCCAATGATACAGTTATTCACTTCTATCAAAAGCTCATCACCTTTGCTGTAGTCACATAAATCAGGAGGATGTTAAGCTGAGAAAGGTCTATTTTCACCTCTGAGCTGGTATTATGCTTCCAAGTTCATTGCCAGCAGAGCGTGGCTCCAGCGTTGTGAGAACGCGGAACACCGCGCAGACAGAGGGAAGAAATACAACGGTGTTTTTAAGGAGCCTGCTAGTTTCCAGCAGGCACAAGGAGATAAGAAACAAAATAAAACTTAGAAGGGAATGCAGAGCAAGAGGGGTACCCCCTGCTTCACTGGCTGGTGGCTTGCCAAAGAAAACAACAGAAGTGGGGATTAGAGTTTGCGACGTGCGCATTGGAGCAGGACTACCTATTCCCTGCCTTTTCTCCTCTGAAAAGCTGCCATGTGAGGAGAAACATTCCTTTTATTATTTATGGGGACAGACACTCTTGTTTATTATGCTCGTGTTACTACGCTACATGCCAAGTACAAGCCCTCTTTTTCATAGGGAGGTTTTTCTTTGTACAGAGGGGGAAAAAAAAAAGAGAAGAAAATAAAAAACCAACCCAACCCACTCTGTTTGCAGGATTAGTGAGGAAATTAAAGCCAGGGTAGAGAAAGGGGGTCTTTCTACAGAGCTGTGGTTCTGCTTAGAAAGGTGTTAGGAGCAGGGCACTGCAGTTCACCGACATCACCATGCTCCAAGGGATGATCAGGAGGAGATCTGTCTTGGGAGTGCTCCTGCTTGCCCCAGCGTGGCTCAGGCACCCACATCCCTCACCAGCCCAAGGAAGGGAGAACTCACAGTGGAAAAAAGGTTAAACAACCAGTAATCTGAACATCAGCAGTTGTGCAGCTTGCAGGAGAGCAGGAGATATATTTCCCCCCCCTGCTTTGTCCTCTCTGGTTTGGAACAATTTTGATAGCAGGAGAAAAATGTTTATTCATTCCCCTCCCCCTTTTACTCTTTTTTTTTTTTTTTTNTTTTTTCCCCAGGCAGCTGAAGAACAGCTGACCTGTTTTCTGAGTTCTGCAGTACAGGAGGCTCCCCAGCACCTGATCACTTCTTTGTGCCTGTCCCCTGAAGCATGTTGAATACTGAAAGGCCTGGCCCTGGTCAGTGACTGCAAAGGAGGAAGCCCTCGGCTGCTCTTGGAGCGCAGCCTTCCTACCCAGGGCGGGCAAGGGTTTGAAACAATCTACCCAATGCAAAGCAAATCCCACAGCAGAGGGAAGGGAAACCAGGCAACAGTTCTTTCTGTGGTAGATGGCAGCGGATTTACTGTCTGGCAGTTCACAGACTGCCTACAGCTGGGGGAAATTGCTAGTTCAGTTCTCCCCTGTTTAATGTCATTACTGGTACTAGTTCACAGGCTTAATTTCATTCCCTTGAATTCTTATCCACTAACAAAACCAAAACAATCACACAGAAAAAAAGCGCAGTAAAAATCTCTCAAAACCAGAGAATACAAAACGCATTTTTCAAACCAGAAACCTTCACTCATTCTGTCTTCAGAAGAGATTTTTTTCTTTTTTACCAAATTATATGCAGAAAGAGCTTATTCTGGAAAATTAATACGCTGTGTTCTGTGGAAGGAAGGGAACTCTTTCTCCTTTCTCATTGGGGTTTTTTAAAAAAGACCCTGACTGATGCCCCTTGAGTGTACAATCTAGGAATTAAATATTTGGACATGAGAGAAAGCAGAAAGATAATAGATTTTCAGGAGCCACGGGAAAACCCAGGTTAGTTGGATGGTGAGAGGGTACGTCTCTGCCCAGGTAGAAGAGAGGGATAAGTATGAAGCTCCGGACTTCAGCATTGTAGCTCCCACACAGAGCTTGGTTCTGCCAGAAGCGGATGAGAGAGTGAACACGAAGACGCCTATCTCACACGTGAGTTTTCAGATTTTAGCCTTAAAATACAGCGACTGAGTTCTGTTTCAGAAGCCACTTGTTGCTTCACGACGGCCTTACAACAAGAGGCTGAGCAAACGTTTTCCTGTTTAGCAGCAACACAAATAGCATGTGGCAGCAGCAATACCTCAGGTAGAGCCTTTCTTTCTTTATCGGTGTGATCTGAGGTACAGGACAATTCCCAACGGCCAAAAGAAACAAAATGTTTTCCAACAAAATGTATTTTATCATGGTATGAAGCTGCTAATATAAACACTGCAAGAAAACTACAGG
This sequence comes from Jacana jacana, assembly GCA_013400555.1. Classification (NCBI taxonomy): domain Eukaryota; kingdom Metazoa; phylum Chordata; class Aves; order Charadriiformes; family Jacanidae; genus Jacana; species Jacana jacana. The sequence goes on from VZTM01018659.1 coordinate 102,713, forward strand.
TTTAACATACCAATATACCCTTGCTTGCAATAAATCGCTGAGCTGACTTGTATTTCATCCTTAATATAGTACTAATCGTTGTTGTTTCAAATAATACGTTTAATACCTTCCCAAGGCACATGTTTCCAGATTATTGAATCAAAAAGAATGATAATTTTACATGCTCTTTCAGACTTACCTTGGTCAATTTTGTAGATATAATTTATTTTATGGACTAAATGTGGATGTTTATTTTTCATTTTTCTCATAAAGAGACAGAAATCACGGTTATGTTATAAACAAAACATCTGATATATGTCAATGGAATACCGCTCTCCTGGTCCCTGTATTGTCCTCTGGGTCCACTGAAGGATATGTTGCCAACTGCTGATTTTACTACCTGTTATATATATCTTCTCTGTCACTGAGAATGTCCATTTAACTTAACTTATGTCTTGCTCTGCAACTACTACATTATTTAAATGTTTATAATCATGCTTGCCAATGATTGCCTCCATGTCTCTAACTGGTTAATTAACATTTATTGCCTATTTGATTATATTTTACTCATTGTTGGCTGAATTTACATTGAACAAGCCATAAACAGTTCTTACCAGTTGTTATCAGTTTAGCTTGTTACAGGATTACTGTTATGCCACTGATGACATAAAACTGCAGTTAATAATTCACTTAATTCCTTTCAGCATCACCACCATGGCAGGCACAGGGTTACTCTCCTGCTGTTGGTATCCCTGACGGCACGGCCCTGCCCAAGCCAGACATTATCCAGCAGGTTTAGAGATGAATTATATTCCACAGCTCTCTTGCATCATCATCATCATCTTCTTTCATCCCCTCACTTCCCTCACCTAATGAATGCCAAAGCAAGTCCATTAGCTTCAAGGGAATTAGTTTTATTTATAGCGAGAGACAGCCGGGCTGAGTGAGCTGTACCCTCCTGCCACATCCCCACAGACACCTCTCACCCCAGTGCCCCAGCAGCCTTAGTTTCTTTACTCCTTCATCTTCTCTTCGGGTGTCTTCCCCTTTGTTTGGGTGCTACCACTGAGCTCTCCCAGTCCTGCCCAGAGCATCTTTTGCTGCAGAGCCACTGATCCCCTCTGTGCTACTCAGACCTCAACATTGCCACCTGCACTCCTTCCACTCAACAACTTTATAGCATTTTTAGTCACTGTCTTCTAAAAGAGAGTGTCTGCAGCCTCTTAATACCTTCCTCCCAACCTCTATGTATTTATAAAAACCATAGATTTCATTCTGGTGAACTCTCTGGGATTATTTCCCCGCCCCGAGTGACTAGTCTGCCTCACTCAGAAGGACTGAGTAGGTGAAGAAATCTCTTTTTGCAGCCTCAGTGGACCTGATGGCTTCCCTCCTTTCCCTAAATGTCATCAGTCCTCTCTCAATCCCTCTGCACTCTCAAAACAGTACAAGCCCACACACTTCTTTCCTCAAATCTCCCCCAAACTTTATCCACTGCTGTAACTGGTTATCTACCTCCTCTCTTTTTTCATTTAGGCTTCAAATCCAGATGAGTTCTTGCCTTTACCAACACACTGCCTTATTAAGGGTCCTGTGCTCCCCGTTTGGTGACTTCTACTGAAGTCCTCAGTAGGAAAGAAGTGCACCCAGACTCCCAGCACAGCAGCTCGGAGATGGGGTGACATGTGGTGGGGTGGCCACCAAACTCATCACTTGCAGCTGCCAGGCCCCTGCAGCCCAGTCTGAAGGTACAGAATAAACCTTCTTCAGAATCCAGTTACTGACCATTTCTGGAGGGTGAGCAAAAGCCATTTTCATTATGTCGGAGGAATGCCCCTTCCTCTTCTAAGAAGGATGGATATACTACTGTCCATGGCATGCAGATCTGAGTCCCCAAAACTGTCTCTGCCTGCAGTTGTTCAAAACCCTCCCTGGTTGTGTTTGCTCCTAACATGTGCTGTGAAGGCTGGATGTGGTTATATGGCATTGCTCTTCCTGGCTCAAGGTTGGTTGACTGTGTGCTGGGAGTGCAAGGTCTTGGTGGGAGAAATAGTATCAGCTCGTCTGTTTGCAAATCACACTGCAAAGTGTAGTTGTGATCACTGTGGCGTGGTTCTGGGCACAACTACAGTACTAATAAATGGTCAGGAATAATAAAAATAAAGGAATAAACTAAAGACAAGGAGCATCAGCAGGAGCTGGCAAGAGCCAAGAGACCTGAATGTTTTCTTTGACTTTTTAACAAAGTTAGTCCAAGTTTTGTATAAGAGAAGTCTTTTCCAGCAGAAAACGCCTCTTTTTTTTTTTTAATCCCAGGGAGGAAACTCACCCTCAGAAACACAAGTTTCTACAACACCGTGGTTAAATTTACTTGATCCACAGATATGCTAAGTTTCTGAAACAAATAATTTTAGGCAAATGCAAACATTTGACAGGAATTCAGAGGACTCTTTAAAATGTTTAATAAAAATGATGGAAATGCTGAAGAAATCTTGACAATTAGTAGTTTTGAATGCTGTCCCACAGGTCCATCTGCACAATTTCTGCTAAAAAATTGCAACCTATTTGATTATATTGAACATATAAGTGTGTGTGTGTACATTTCTATATGTGCATAAACACATACAAATACCTATATGCACATAACTGTTTCATGGCCTTCGAAAAATGTCACCATCGTCTCAGGTGCCGTCATTCGCTGCCCTCACTCTGAAGCAAAGTACCTGGAAAGACAGTACCCGACAGGCACTCACCCTGTGGCTCTCAGGGGTTTTACAGAGCCCAGATAGGCTGGTATTTGTCAGATGTCCAGATGTCTGTCTTGAAATGGAAATAGGAGATGCTTTGCTCCATTGAAACAAAAGCTGTTGGTTTTTTTCACTCTGTTTCTGAAAGTGCCCCAGTCTCCTCTGCTGAGGAGCTTTTCTTGCTGCCATCCACCATGAGGGCCACCCAGCAGCCAGCCCCTGCTCTGACACAGTGCTGCTTTTGCTCCTGAAGTGCAATAGGTCACTGGCTTTAAAACGTTTCACATTCCCACCTTGAGTGGAGCAATAACTTTTCCTTGTTATAAATAATGTGATTGTAATTCAGGTGTAAATTAAGGACCCTGATGATTAGTTTCTCATATTTGTCCTGTATCCCCAAAGGAAAAAAAAAAAAGAACCTGGTAAGGAAAACAGTTATGCAATGAATCACCCTTCTGTTGATTGAATGAGGTTACTATGATTTCTAAATACTTTAAAAAACATGACTTGTGCTTCTGTGTTTCATTTTATTATTCCTGACACTTCTGGTCAACTTAATGAAATGTTAAAGCCTTTGGAAAACCTGGTTCTTCTAAATAACATTCACTTTCTGATCGCACCGTGGAGTGTTAACTTAGCTCACATAATCAGTGCAAGCTTGGACCCTAGTAGTATCTGTACCAGAATCATCAGATCCATTATCCTATTTCTTATCATGGACCATAGCAAACACCTAGAGACAGAGGAGAAGTGATATGGACAAGAGGATCTTTGATAGACCTTTCCAGTAATCAACAATGAGCAGGTAGGGGATTTCCGGAGCAGGAGGTGGCATCTGGATTGTTGCACTGATAGGTCTTGAGCTATTCATAGAATCATAGAATGGTCCAGGCCAGGGGGGACCTCTAGGGTCATCTAGTCTGACCTCCCCGCAGTCAGCAGGGACACTCCCAATTAGACCAGGTTGCCCAGGGCCTCATCAAGCCTCACCTTGTGTATCTCCAGGGAAGGGGCCTCAACCACCTCCCTGGGCAACCTGTTCCCTATAAATTGCCTAATATTTTCTTATGAATTAATTTATTCTTTTGGCTGCTGTGACATCCTATGGGAATGAACTCCACATCATAGTTGTGCTTGGTGTGTATTGATTTCAAGCTGACGCCTGATGATTCCTTCAGGTGAGGCCCAGCTTCTCTGATACAAGACGTAATGAATAAGCGCTTCCTATGTATCTTGTCCCTTGCTGCCTTTGTTTTATAGCTATTACACCTCCTCACAATTATCTCTTTTTTCAAGCTCAAAAATCGCAACTTCTTTGGTTTCCCCTCACATTCCATTCCTCTGAGCATCTTCTCTCATTCCACCACTTCTTTCTGAGACAGGGGAACACAACCTCCCGCAATAACTGCAGCGTAGGTGGATGGTAAATTTTCACAGTGAAACAACGATGTTTTCTGTTTCACTCTCCTTTCCTTTCCTAAAAGCCTTTTGACTCTTTCTGAGTCTAATTCATTTTCAGAGAATTACCCACGGTCCCTCCAAGGTCCCCTTCCTAAGCAGCAGTATTAATTTACTGTCCTGCATTCTGCATAGGTAACTTGATTTCTCCTGTTCCCCTGGTTTGTATTTTTCATCGCTGAATCTCATCTGCCACCGTATCCTCATCTTTCAGTGCACTCTGCACAGGAAAGAGTTCATCCTGAATATGGGGAAAGGGGGAAAACCAAGTATTACATGCATTTCTGAGGTACACACGCATGCAACTTGTCTTTTAATTCTTTCTCACTCTGTCTGAACTACCTAGTCCCCCCCCTTGCTGACAAAGCAATGCTGATCTCTCACCGCCATCCCCAAATCAGAAGGAATTGCTTTCTTTTGTAGCAGCACAGACTGCACAGCATATTATAAGCTCTACTATGAACACCTTCTGTTTATTCTGTCTAGGAAGTAACCTGTGGTTTGAATATCTGTACTGACACTTTATTGATAGTGCAGAAAATACCTAATACAAACACTGCTAGGTTAGTTTTCCCCCTGAAACTGGTGAGGCTTGGACACGTTATCATAGCCAAATAATGTACAGTTTTTAACATCATCTTAGAGTTATGAGATCTATATAATGATGATCTGCTTTTTATTCCATATTTTTAAAACGTCAGTGTTGGATGCCACTTCCATGCAACGTCAAACAAGAACAGTAATAATTTATTCACTGCAAATTGACCAGTTTAAAGTAGTGGGCATGGAACTGACCCCATCTGAATGCTTTCCCCACAGGCTATCATCAGCACATAAATCCTGAAGCACCCTTAGATGACTCCTTCATCTTCTGTCTGAGCCTTTTTTTGAAAGTCTTCTCCAGAAAAATCCCACATGACCGGTTTTCTGTTGCCATCTACACAGTTAGATCTACCATATTTTCTAACAAAGCACTCTTCCTAGTTTTATTCTGTCCTTGTCTTGCTTATGTGTGTCCCTGTGGGATAACTTAGCTCTTATTCAGAACTCTTCACACGAAATAAAAAATACTAAAGTGAAAAAGTAAACATTAAATTTGTAACAAGAGGCAATAGACCAAGGCAGTAAAACCAAAACTCCAACCAAAATGAGTAAAACTCTAGTAAAGAATAAAATTCAGTTAAACAAACTGCTTTATAACTCATTTCCTTCCTTTATTAGAGCACAAACACAACAGATCTTCAAATCTGATGGATCTTTGTGGCTGAGGGACTTTCCTGGCATAAGCTTGTACTTCTGTGCTGGTGTGTTACCTCTCTGGCTCCTTCCCCACATGCCCCTCTGGAGCTGTGCTCTTTCCCTAATACCCCTTTGCAGCACCTGACTATTTTCTGCACAGCTACAGCAAAAATGACACTTTTCACCCCTCAGTTACACCTTTTGCCTCACATCTAGTTTTTGGCCCTTGTAAAGGATAAGGTCCCTGTGAGGGTAAAAGTGTCATCTCAGTAGCTTGTACTTAAGAATTTGGGAAACAAATGAACATGATCTGTAAAACCGGTTTCAAAAACCACCTTTCTCTTTATTACACGTTATTGAAATACAAATGAGATTTAAAAAAAACAACCATAAAAATCCCAGAACTAGTGACTATGGATGTCTTCCAGCTGAAATGGCGTGGGGTAACCCCCAGAGCTGGAGGTGTATGCAAAGTGCCAGTGTCTGAGAGCTGGGATCCCCCGGTGCTGAGCTTTGGGGACATCCCTCCCGCAGGCACAGACCAGCTCCTCCCTAGCAGCTAGCAAGCAGCAGAGATGGTCTTCTGCTTAGGGAAACTAAGTTGCCACATATTCTAAACATGTATTTTAAAAAGGGTTTTTGAAGCCTATAGCCCCACTTTTGAATAGTTAAAGCATAGGGACAGGATCTAATTATCGTCATTATTATGTGGTGATGCACAGTCTCTTGTAACCACTTCTTTGAACAGGAGCTTCCGAGACTGTTTCTGAAGGACTTTCTAAATGGGGAAATTTGTCAGGAGAACGGGTTATTTCAGAGACTTTGAACACAAAAAAAGTTACCCTAAAAGAAAAGCTAAGTTTCACAGCTGCAATGATGCTACACAATGATGCTAGAGGAAACCCAGGCCAAAGGCAGTCAGTAGTACAGCATAGGTACAGCCACCCGGCTCCAGGGCAGACAGACACTGAGCCCTGAGAGTTTGAGCCGGTCTTTACCACTTGGCTGTGGAATTCTAATCTGGAGTTAAGGTTATTGCACTATCTATATGTAACAAGGAGATATGGTTTGTGTCTTTACAGCCTTTCAGGAAAGGCTCTTAAAGCAATTTATGAACATTATGTTTCCAGGGAGCCCAGTGAAATTCCTGTTAAGAGTTCTGGAGATGAATGAAGCAACATGCTGTAAGTTTAAAGTACTCGTTCATCATCAGACAAGTTATTTAGCAGCAGAAGCCCCAAACCCAGAAGCCTTTCTGGTGCTTGGGTAAGCCCATAATAAACGCTCTGGGATGACAGAGGGTTCCCTGGGCAGGGCCAGGAGCTGATAAGACAAGAGTTGCATTCCAGCCTCCTACCTCGTGTTTACTTCAATCTGATCACTGGGCAGCATTCCTTCCAGTGAAAGGAACAAAGTGGGGATCTTCTCCTTCCCTTTCTTCTGGAGGGCTAGACTCCATTTTGGGGCAGAGTGTGAAGGTTTGCCTTATCAGGAGAAATTCCCGTCCATGTGGCACAGACTGACAAGCAGCTCAGCCACATGCAATTCCCTGCAGCGTGCATTTGGGCTGCTGTGAGAGGAGGAGCTGGTGGAAGGTGTGCTGCTCTGCAGTATCTTGGGGACAGGTAATACTGCAACGACAATGCGATCAAGTCCGAAAGGTCTGGGAGCTTTAATGGGTTGTATCGGAGATCTCCTGTTGGGATGGTGTGGTGACAGAGGCTGCATGGTCTGCATGGCTCAGAGCGGTCCCCACTACCTCAGACCGTGCCAGGCAAGCAGCCCAAGTTTTAAACTCTCTGGAAAGTGCTTCCCATATCAAAGTCCCAGCCAGGGTTTCCTGCTTGGTTGTTTGAATACAGGAAGGGATGGCAGCTCCCACTGTCAGCAGACATAAACCTTGGCCTTAGGAGGAATTGGTTTTTCCAGAGCTATGGGGAAATCCCAACAAAGGCATCATCAGTGTGGTGCCTTGGAAAGCCTGGGGCAAAGGACATGCTACTGCTAACATGTTCAGATGGACAGTGCCAACCCCTCACAGTGCAGGAGGACATCAGCAAGAGGGCAGGAAGGCTGTCAACCACCCAAAGCACAGCCTGTGACTGTGGGGACCTGCAGCCAGGACTGCTGCACCCATAGACTACCTTGCCATTTTGGTGAGCTTGGTTAGCAGCTATGACATTAGTGTTATGGGCACCTGTCTGGTTCACCTGGAATCCTTGATGACAGTGTCCTGAGGGGGAATAAGGCAATAAAAGTGCCTTGAAGCTTTACTTTTCTTTTTCCCTCAGAGGTGAAGCCCTGCAGCTTCCAAATATCCACTGGCAAGGAAGCCAGCTTCTCTCACAGCTACTCTTGCTGTATATGCCCTGGGGATGCCCCAAGGATTTCAGTCTCCCTCTGGCTCCTTTAATAAACATTACTTCCAATGCAAACAATTTAAAAGAGAAATTTTTGGAGCGCAGGCTCAGCTTACTGAGGAAGGAACAGCACGCTGAAATGGAAGGGAAGTCCCGGGATGCACTCTGTGTGCAGTGGTTTGGTTGATCTCCCTCTAGCTATAACCTAGAAGAGCTTTTGCTCAGCTGGGAGGAAACTCTCCTGCTTGAAGAGCTGCTGCAGCTACTTTTTGGGAGCGGCGCTGGAAGAGCCCCTGCCTGCATCACACCACACTGCAGAGTTACTGACATCTGCCCACCCTGTGTCCAAATACATCCCCGTCAGAAAGAAAAGAAGAGAAGATGGTTTGGTTTAATTAATGTTTAGCTCTTATTACTCTTTGTGGATTTTTTTTTTGCCAGTTCATCCCTGTGGGAGGGGGAGACTAACTTTTCATCTGTATTTGAGGTTGTGTAAAGATTGGACGTGATTTCAGCAAGAGCCTCTTGGCTCATCTAACACTGATAATAATTAGCCATGTGGGGAAGGGCAAATAACAGCAGTTTTTCCTTCGGGTTGTAAAGTGGTATCTCTCAGGCAGGAAGGGTCTTTTCCAAATGTAGAGCATTTTGTCTGCAGGTGGGATGCTCTATGGACTGTGACATCTGCATGTTCCTAATATCTTTTGCAAAAGACTCCAATATCATCTGCTTAAAAGCATCTGGAAAATCCACCTTAAAAAACCCACACCAATGAAGTGGCCTGCCAAGCTGCAGCTTCCCGATCCTTCCATTATAAAGAAATTTGCTTATGGTGCAATTTATGTAGGCTCCATATTCCAGCAAAAATATATCAAGTGGTATCAGGTTACCAGAACCAGTCCTAAAGCAACTCTTTCCTAGAGGGGGAGGGAAACAAAAAAGCAGCAGCATTTGCTTCACATTCACTACGTCCTTGTGGCACAGAGCTCTCAGGGAGGTAACAAGAACATGAGAAATGAGCCTGGCTTTTTTTTTTTTTTTTTTTTATCTTATGAAAACCTAATATGGTAACTAAAAGCAGCGGAAACACCCACTTTTCAAACTGAACCAGAATCAATTTTCCAGCAAGGACAGTGTCTCCAGACAGCGGCCTATTCACTACAACAAAATAAGAAAAACCAGAATACCCCTCCCACTTGCTTGTGAATTTTTTTTTGAAAAAACATTGTTATCTCTAAATCTTCTCTAAATCTTTAGCATGCCTTTTCTGGGGGGGGTTGATGGCCAAGCTGCTTTGACTCCCTCTTTGGGGTCAAAGTGTCTTCCTGAAAGAAGATCTAATACTACAACCTCCCACTCACTATAGATAGGTTTGTGTTCCGTGTTTCAGCAGGAACTCGCATTTCAAAGATGATATAAAATAAAAATAAAGCGAGTGTTTTTGTATTTTGCTGAACTGCTTAGGTTTTTCTGTAAGGGAAGCAAATATTAGCAGAAGCCAATGCAGCTGCTACAGAGAGTGGTTTTGGTTTTTGTTTTTCTTTTAAAAGAAGCTACATAGATGCATGAAACAAAACTAAACCACATGTTTAATCAGTGGGAGTTATAATAATTTTACTAGAATCCACAATCATGCATTCATCAGCTGAAAACACCAATTTTTATACAGGGATTTTTTTCCTTCCTTTTCCCAACTTATCTGGAGCAGAAACAGCAAGCACAGAAAGAAACTTGAGCCCAGACAGTTCCTGATTTCAGAGGCTAACCTGACTACTAGAGGAGCACTTTTACACAAAGTGGAAGTGACCTATTTAATGACTGTGACTCATTTTCCTCTTTCTTCAGGCTGGTAGTTAGCTGCCATGCCTCCATTCCCCACCCCTCGTGGAAGGGACCTTGTTTTGCTGAGGCTATGTGTGTAACTTTAACTGTGAAGCATTGCAAAATGGGCTCTGGAGAAAAGGGTGAGCTGGGATTACCTGGGTCTACATAAAACTTCAGCTTTGCACGAGTCTTATTTTGGCAAGCAGTAACCCTGTAGTTACACAGCTGGGTATTATATTGTCTTACAGGGTAAATCCGGGCAGGCACATGCTTGTGCAAAGCATTTTAAAAATTAGATCTGCAGAAGATACTGGCTTGTCTACTTTCTCAGCTGATGTGATCACCTGCTCCCATTGCTCGACTTCTTAAGTAGTAAGAACAAGGTGATCCTGAAGAGGTGACACCCATGTGAGGTATTTCACTTACACACTGGCAACAGCAGTTGAACAGTTAGAGCTGATGCTGCATTACAGGTTTGGATAAATGCAAGTACAAGTGTGACACTAAGTAGTTGATCCCTTAAGCTTCATGTTGGAAACTGTGAACAAGGCTGCATCTTGCTTGTGCTACCCAAGCCTGCCTGTGGCTTTTATTCATGTAGCCATGAGATCCTAAACATGCCATTTCATTTCAGGGCACTTCATAGTAATCCTCTCATGAATAGTCACTATGCATGCAGAGGAAGAGATTAAAACCCAAATGGTTGACTCACCCCAACCTAAAGACTGTCATGCTGCAAACCCATTAAGGAATAGCTCCCTGAGCTTCCCACGTGCATACCTGCCGCGTGACACTGCCCTTCTGGGGCTCCAACCCACTGCTGTGACTACCCGCTGGTTAGCTCTGCCCTCACGCCCAGACCTTCCTCCCAGTATGAACTGCCAGGAACCCACCATCTCCCTGGCCTGACTGGCCTTTCTCTTGCTACCACAGCCACCAGTGGTGTGGCATCTCTTCTGGCCAACAGTACAGCTGCAGAGCTGTTATTGCTTGCTGACTCAGGGATGGGCCTGGGTTCTCCTTCACATTGCTGCCTATGGCTCAGAGTGGGATGACCCAAATATCTGCACCATTTTCCATGCTCACAGTCAAAGAAAAGGAAGGTATATAGCATAGTGTATAGGTCACTCTCTGTCCAGGTAATTTCTTCCCTACATTTAACTCACCTTTCTAGAAGAGTCTAACATATATTGCCATTTCTTATTTTTACAATATTACAACAAAACAACTTTTAATCATAGAGTAAACTCATTTCTCCATTTCATTTTATCTTTCTGCCAGTGCTGGATGCTTCTCTACCTCTTCTAGCTTTTCTTACCTTGTCTCCTATAGCGCTTTCTGAAGATCTTCATTATTCTGTCCTTCTGTGACAAGCACAGCAATTTCCTCTACAGACCAGTCCTTTCAATCATGCCATTTGCAATTTTTATGGTATCAAGTATTAAAGCTAAAGAAAGAAAAAAAAAAAACCACAAAGAAAACGACCCTAAACATGCAGCCAGCGATGTCTCTTTACATGGTGGTCTTTCACCGTATAAGTTCAGTGCCAAGCTGGTCTTAAAATAAAATTCCATTGACAGTTTATACCCTCCAACCTTCCCCCCACCAGGTAGCTCCCCCCTTATTAGCCTCTTTAGTTTTTCAAGTGAGTTTTAGATACTATATAACCTAAGTCACTGAGTAAAATGTGTAAGAACCTATGCTGAGGGTGAGGAGAACTCAGCAAGCACGGGGCAGAGACTGGCAAACTGCTCAGAAGAACAGATGCACAGCCAGGCCTCAGTGATGGGGTGAAAGACAATTCCTGGAGTTTCAAAGAAAAGCTTCTCAGGGGAGATTTTGTTGCAATACAGAAAGTTCCAGACCTGCTGCACAATGAAGAACCCTGCAAAAAGGACCCATCCTGCCAGGGCATAATGGGTAAAAAGGAATTCAGTTTCCACTTTCATTTCTGTTTTGTCTCACTCTAAATATTGTCTGTTTTAAAAGCTATGGGATCCAGTTTCTGTTAAAATAAAACTTGGGTCTGGATTTAAAAGCTCTTTTGCAATCATGAGAATGCCAAATTTAAGAAAAACATGTTAGGCAGATCGAAGTTTTCAGATGTTCAATGCCTCAATGGTCTTGTCAACTAGGAGTCCCATCACACTGGAATGGACCACTCCGGTGCCCCAAGGAGATTCTTCTTGAAGGTCAAACACATGTGAACCTCCTTCACATGGCTCTCTGGCAACCCCCTGCAATGTCCTGAAGAATCTGATCTTCTAAAGTCTGGGATTATCAGCTTGCCTTCCTTTCTTTCCTTGGGAGCTTAAATCTTACCATCTTGTGGTCACAGTAGTGTAAATTATGATGCGAATGCAGGTTATAGGGTAAACAGCAGAACAGTCACAGTATCAGCTTATTTAAGAGCAAATAGTTTCAACACAATCCTTTATAATGCAAATGTGATGCTCAGATTAAAATGTTTCTGTGATGTGCTGCCAAAATGAGATGCCAGTGAGTGACTACTGTGTATTACTACCTATTACTCATTCTAGGTTTCCTTGCAAATTTACCCAGCAATGAAATAGTTAACAACACTAAACTGTATATTGCTGTACAACTTAAGCAATAACATGCCATTGAGATGAATGGCACAAGTTCAGATCTTTGAAGATCTTGCTCCATCAGCAAGACACCTTTGTATTGCTTATCTTTGGCTTGCACTTTCAAACCCCTTCCTACAGCCAGCATTTGAGGGCCAGCAAGATGTTTGTGAAGTATTAAAGCTGGGGCATGGAGCACAAAGTAGCATCCTCTGCGAGACAGACTCATCTTGTGCTGTCTGTGAGCCAGCTCAAACTGCCCACACGTTATGTGTCCACATGATTTGTGTGCTTCTCTTGGGTCATACACTCCCTTACTCCTCCCTTCATCTTCTGTATCTTTTAATAATTGCTTTAAGAACCCTTTGTGCACACAGAGCACTGTAAAGTGACACTTAGAATGGCATTACCTCACTTGTAAAAATAAACACACGTGTATATATGTATGTGTATGCTTGTATGTGCATGCACATTAAACTTTAGTGATTCTTGGGTTTCTGCCCTCCCATTCTTGCCTTGTTGACATCCAGAAAAAAGTTGCCATTAACAATAGTTTGGAAACTCGTGAGCATGAATTTATGAATACAATTTCATTGCTGTGCTATTTTGTCAGTCATTAGTACTTCATTTTACATGCCATCCATAACATCCCCAAACCAGAATCTGATTGACTGAATAGGTTTTGGCTTTAGCTAATAATAACTATTCTATTTCGGAGGCATAATACATCGCTGCTAAAGTGTGGTCCTAATGAGGAGCTTGTGTTTTGAGGAAATCAAGGTCTTGATTTGACTGTGGCAGAGAGTTACAGCAAAACCACTTTTAACCTTTTCTGCAGTCTGCCAAACAAGATGCAGCTGTATTTAGGCAGCCAGGCAAAAAACCCTACAGTATTTCAAGTTACTTCTGATACATATACCCCATATAAACCCGAATGCAAATATTATGATACAATAGATAGAGGCATAAGAAATTCCCAATAGCATGGACATCCTGAAAAATATTGACAGCTCAGCCTTTCAAGCTTCCCTTCAAAATGGATGAAAATGAGTCTACTGAGAAGCAGCTTAGGAGACTGCCAGCTCCTTTTCTGTCTCTCCAGACTGTGGCTGAGACTTTAGAAAGGTTTTCAACCACTTGACTCTCACTTGAGCTTTGGGGGTCTAGGCCTTGGTGTCAGGCAGATCTCTTTAGAGTTTCCTTTATTTGGGCTCCTCCCCCCTTTTTTTAACGATCTTTTTCATTTCCTATTAGACTTAATTACTATTATGTGTATCACAGCAGCATTTAGGTTAGTTAGGGCAGAGCTCTACTGAATATGCAGGTACAGGCTCTCCTTCCCTCAAGCTCACGGTGCATAGTGCTGCTCCCGCGTCCTTCCCAAGTCCCACAGTAATCACGGATGGATTGAAAACCCTGACTTTAATGAGGTGTCAGCTGCCCCCACAACCCACCTCTGTCAGTGCAATAACCTGGACCTGCTTTGCTCCCAGCAGCTCACAAAGTACTTCATCCGTATCATCGTTTCTCATCCGCTGCGTTGCTCACACTCTAAGCTTTCAAATCTATTATTGTAATACAATCCTTTTAGCAATTGCTATTGCTTTTAAAACCAATTTGTTCTGCACTCAAAGGCCTCTAAACTCCCATAATATTAGGACTGGTGCCTGCACACCAAACTCTGCTTGCTAACAGAGGTCTTGGAAAGCTATCTGGTTACATGAGGCTGGTGAAGAAACAGGGAAAAGAGAAAAGGAGAGGGGCACATTTAAACTACACTTACTAATCTTTCTTCTAGAATTGGAATGATCCCTCTGTTTCAAATTAACAATGAGCACTTCTAACCCAAACTACTATCCACATGGTAAGCCTCACTTGCAAACCAGAATCTCTTTAGAAATCTAAGGGTTATTTGCCCTTTCTGATGAGCACTGAGCCTTTGATAGTAGCACAGTGAAAAGAATCATAGAATCATTTTGGTCAGAAGAGACTAGCAGCCCTGGACTGAGCTGAAATGGGGTTCCTTGGCCCATAGGTGTGGGTGGAAACCCCACCTGAGGCTGATCAAGGCTTATTAGTGCACTGTGTGTGTGTGTGGGTCTAGCCTACAGAAACTTGATAAAGAGGATAGTATGGTGAGATATTTCAATTTTCTCAGCAGTTACAAAGAGCCAGTAACAGTATCTCAGAACAACAAATATGTACTTTATTCTGGCCCGGAGTCTGGTGTGGCTTGGCCAAAAACATACACTGAGTATGGCTCGCCTCAGAGGTGGGAGTCACATTCTGTTGTTCACCGTGTTCTTCTCTTTGCATTTGTCCTGTAAAAACATACTGGGAAAAACAGGAGCAGGGTTAGAATCTTGTTAGCTTTAAATCTTTTCCTCATACCCACCTGAGTCTTAATTGAGGAAAAAAAAAAGAAAGAAAAAGTCATGTTCAAAGTGCCACTGTGCTGAAAACATGTACATACAGCATACACATGCACTGCCTCACTCTTTATTGAACTTAGATCTACAAATGTAGATCTTATGTTAGGCAAAGCAGACAAGTGTCTCCTCCTGGACTGTTTTTCCACTGCAGTTAATGTTGGCGTCTGCTGAAAGGATGAGAATTAATTAGTACTATAAGAGTGATTATGCCAGCCAGATGGTGGTATGAAGGTGACTATGTAAAAGCTTTTCCTAGGCCACTGAGCATTCCCAGTGTGAGTTCCAGAAACGTGAGCAAATTCAGGCTGAGCTGAACAACTGGTTCGGTAACTAGAGCTGCAGTGCCTCCTTCTCAGCTGAGCTTGGTGCTTAGCAGAGTGTTCACATTCTGCCTCCCTGTCCAATACTCATAAATGCTGCAATCAATATGCAATTTGGGATGTGTGGGCAATGCTGGAAGGTAAAAATATTCTTTCTTTGCCAAATATATGTTAATTGGTTGTTTCATTTTGGACATATGGGACAGTAAAATGTATTTGTTTTCTTGCCAATAAAGGAACGTTTTCCTAATGCTCCTTAGTCACATTGTATCAACAAAAGGAGAAGGTTCTGATGTTTCCTGTTGGGTTTATGGTTTACATTACAATTCATACACAAATACTTTTTGGCATCTAAATCCTGAGCTAGAAGTATTTTTAAAATTATGTCCTGAAATAGGAACTTCAGAACACTATGTAGGCATCTGGCAGATATCTCAAGAGTGTCATGAACTGTTACTGCTTGAGGAACTTGGCAGGCGCTCCATGAGCCCTGTGTACCTTACATGTGTGTAGGAGTCCACTAATGGCATAATTGTTAAGCATCTGTATAGCTAGTCTCTGTAAAGGGCATATGTCCACCCACCAACCTCAAAAACACATGATGGTCTGTGCAGATTTCACAGGATGTATCAGAGCTCCTGAGCAATGAAGGCTGCTCAAACATGAACCCACCATTTTATAAGCATTTTCTCAGGACAAACCTTGAACCACTAATCAGTCTCACTGCTCAAAGAATTTGGCATGTGTGTTTCCATCTCCATGTGTTTTACAAAGCGCTGATAGGCATGCTAAGGCTGAAAGCACTTTATAAAGTGTTCAGGATCACATGTACAATAGTGTTCCCTGGTAGGAGAGCAAAGGGAACATTGCTGGGGCCCTTGTGAGATTCAGTGGTGAAATCAGCAATTGCCCCAGGATAACAAAGATAACTAGCGCCGGTTGTGGTGCCATGTTGAGTCCTAAGGGATGCTAGGTTTTTTTGTAGGACTTTGCTCCCAACCTAACTGACATTGTAGCCATGCTTTGTGACTGCTCAAGAGCAGCAGCAGCTGTGATTGTAGACTGAAATTTGGTTGCAAAGCAAATTTCATATCCATTTGCTTAGCTGGGCCTTTGCAGAGGTCTTTTGGTTGGAGTTGTGTATGTGATGTCCTTCAGAACGTCTCTGGTCTGCAAACATGTTCTTTCTGGGAAAACTATTGCTCCTTTAAGACACAGACTCACCACATATTTCCCTATGGTTTATGACAAGGCAAAACTCTAGCCATTTTTTAGGCTCTTAATGGAAAAAGTTGCATAAGTCTGCACAAAAATGTTAATATTTTTTCATGGTTTGCTTATAATTCTGGCACAGAAACCACGTAACTCCAGCACAAAAAACAATGGCTTTGGTGCTATTTGAGCCAAGGAACTAAGGGCTGGAAACCTAGGAGTCCTACTGGGGTGAGCAGCAACACCAGGAACCTAGGAGATGGAATTGAGGCAGGTTGCCATTTTTAACTTGGGAATGCACGCCATGATGGGACAAGACAGCCTCTTCCAGATGTCTCAATGACAATTAGTTCCTTCACATCCTGTTGGTTTGTAGCTTATTTTTTTTTAACAGAGCAGAGAAATCTCCCAAATTAGGGACAATGTGGAGAGATGTGGAAAGATTGAAGAAAAGACCACGGAGTATGTCAGTACCACAGCCCAGCTCCTGCTCAGAGCAAGAGAGAAGAAAGAAAACGGAAGAGTCAGAAGCATAGGGCCCTAGGTGAGAGGCAAGGACTCCTCTGAGGCCTGTGCCATGTGTGCTTATTTAAGACACCAGCTTCCCTAGAGCTGAACGCCTTGTCAGCCCTGTCCTCTCTGACAGGAGCTGGGATCTGCCCTGGGGCTGTTGAATTTTCACAATAGTTGAAATGAACCAGAATGCTCCTGTTGTCTATCTCTGGGCCTGAGCTGCTGGGACCAGGCAGGAGGACTCATCCCCTCAAGCCCTTGGCTCCAGTGTTTATTGCTTCTTGCCACGCAGTTTGGACACTTGTAGAACGTGTCGCAAGACAAAACTTTTAACTCTGGCCTTTATTTAATTTGACACTGGGTGAGGCCTTTATTCTACATCTTTCTTTAGTGGATAGAAATGTATTTGGTTGATATTGTTGTTCTGTACCAATGGTTGGCATCAATTGGTTTCAGTTTTTTTTTGCACTATGAATGTTAAAATAAACAAACCAAGGTCCTAAGTGGTGGTCAGGGATTTTGCCAGACCATGGGAAATAGTGGGCCCCAAGAGGCTCTGAAAACCACCCAGAAAAATACAGTACAGAAGATCTGCACTGAGCAGGGATACTAATCCATTCCAGAAGCTAGAAAATATTTTCCAGGAGACTTGGCAATTGTGGCTTGAGATGGAGAAAGAGAGAGATGGCTAGAGAGAAACTGCCCTTTTTCCAGGAAAAATGGAAAAGTCTGAGAAAAGAGACACCCCTGCTGCAAGGAGAGATTCACTCAGCAGAGGGTTTGCACCTCCAGAGATCCAGAGACAGTTCTTTCCTCGCCCATAGAGTCCAGGCAGGTGAAAGCTGCAGGAAGTCTGTTTACAAGAGAGATGACAAATAAGGCTAGTAGGTAAGAATTAAAAAATTTAAATGAACACATACTATTCTCTTAGACCCGTAGAACGAGAGCTAGAGAGGTCAGTAACTCATCCGGTCTGAGCCTCTTGAAGCCAGTTAAGTTTCAACCCTTGAGATGGCCCATTAGGTTTTGGACAGTTATTCTCATAAAGAGCCCCATAAAGAGTCTAACAGAAGCTCATCATTTAGAAAGGCCTGGAGCTTTGATGTGATGATAACTTGACATGAAGAAGCAACCACTTTCTTTGGCAATTTGTTCCAATGCTTACTGTCCCAGTTAAACATTTCTGATTCTTTTCTCATTTGAATTTTCCAGGCTTCCACTTTCAGCTTTTGGCTTTTGTTGCACATTTCTCTGCTAGATTAAGACCTCTTTAGTGCATGACATTTTCCCCCAGGAGGGAAGCAGCCTCTATAATCAAGTCATCTCTCATTTTTCACAAGTCTATTAGACTCAACAGATTGAGTTCTCCAAGGCTTTGCTATGGTTTTTTTCTCTAGACCTTGCATAATTTTTGTGGCTGTTTTCTGCACCCACTCCACTATTTCAACAACCTTCTAGAACAGTGGACATTGAAACATGCTCCTCCATACTGTGCACAGGGATAAAAGCACATCCCTGCAGCACAAACTAGACTGGGTTAATAAAATTTTCTGTTTATTATTCCAAGGTGTTTTTCTTCAGTCGCTATCTAAAGTTGACCTGAATTCCAGTCACTAATGAAGTCCCACTCCTTTAGGTGCTTCACTGGTGCCTCTTGATCACAGGGTCAAAGTCATACTGATCACCTGACTTGGCTTTGAAATGTCAGGTCATCAAAGACCTTTGTGAAGTTTTCACCTCTGTTTACAGCAGAGATTAGTCATGTATCTCTCACCTGACAATTTCTTTGCCCGTATGTCAAGATCGATTCTGAGTCAGTCTGACTTGTGACCCACAGCTGGTGACTGGAATGCTGTGGTTAAACTACAATCTAACTGCTTCTTCAATCTAAGGAGCACTGAATAACCTGCTGCATATGGATGGCCATAAGAAGGGAACCAGCTAATGAGCATTTTGGGGTGGCTTCAAGCCCTGTGTTAATCCCTTTGGAAGAAACCACCCAGACACTGTATATCATTAGTTTCTTAAAAGAATGCTATGCTCTAAAACAGTGTAGGTTTCTAGTGACAGTGTTCCCATCCAATTTCATTAACAATTCATTTTTCTGTTGCCTAGGAACCCTTGTCAGGCAAACTAAGCCACAGTGCTGTCAAGTGTGCTGGTGACCCACTGTGACGTTGGCTGAACAATCTGCATTGTTCTAGTGTCCTTCTGGAGTTTCAAGATTCACCGAAAATGAGTAGTTCTAGACCAGGATCTTCTCTACCATCTCTGTAGGTCTCTTAACTGCAAGTTTTCTAGGTCTGCTGATTTTCAAAATACTGGTACTGGCTCTGTGTCATTTAATAAAGTCTTTTGAGTAGAAAGAAAGTGTTGATGCTCACTAGCTTTCTGGCTTCCAAATACAGATAAGAATGGAATAAGTCTATCTTTTCTGCATTACCACCGAACTTTTTATCATTTTTATCTATGAAGGGGCCATTTCCCTTTTGTAGTATCTCTTACATCAAAGTAGTCATATTGTTACTTATGACTCAAATATGGCTGCCCCATCCTTACCTGTCTTCAGCTGCTTTTTACATCATCCAAGTTATTAAAGCTCCAAACTTCCCTCTGTCTCTTATTAACGTATTCTTAATTTCACTTGAATAGTGCTCCTTATGACTGGAAACAATATTCTGAGAGACACTAAAATATTCTTACAGTCTTAAGCTCTGGCATCTGGGTCATTCTCTAGAC
Source organism: Jacana jacana (assembly GCA_013400555.1). Lineage (NCBI taxonomy): Eukaryota > Metazoa > Chordata > Aves > Charadriiformes > Jacanidae > Jacana > Jacana jacana. The sequence goes on from VZTM01018659.1 coordinate 122,124, forward strand.
TAATCTACCTCCTTCAGTGGGGAATTCAGACTCTTCTCTGACGTGCTCTGAATTTCACTAAGCTTTTAAAACTTGAATGAGGATAAGTGCTGCAACTGAGTTGGTCACTTTAGATCAGCTTTTGGTCCCAGTTTACTTCCTTTTAATTTAAGCTTACTACATCAGTTTTATATGACCGTTAAGTGCATTTGTCTCTATGTCTTCTACCTACTTTTTTTTTTCCTCCCAACTCCTCTCAGTTCCAGGAAACAGTTTGCAAGAAAATATGCCTATGACTTGTCAGCAGAGTCTTCCATTTGCCCCTACTGACTGTCATGCTGCTACAGGCAGGTTATTATCAAGTTTCAGTCCAGTGAGTAATTATCTTTATCTAGTATAAAGAAATCCAAAAGATTTACCTCTATGAGCACAATACCCTTTTGTTAGAAATTCTTTTCAAACAAGGATTATCTTGTAAGGGAATCTTACCTCTTCAGATCTTTTTTTTTTAAATAAAGCAGTTAGTCATATCTGCTCCCCTCAGCCCTCCCAAATTCTCCATGTGGCCTTGTGCTGGAAACAAGAGCAAAATGGGAGGAGGGGTAAAGGCAGACAGAGTAGGGCAGACTGAGAGGTAGACAAATCTTACTTCATGGACACTCTTCTTAACCGTAATCTATTTCCACTGTATTAAGCAGTATACTGGATTTTAACCACTGGAATGCCTCTGCCTATTTTCTACTCAATGAGACTTAATTAACTAATATTTGCATTACCCCAAATCTTGTTCATTTCACACTTCATGTTAATAAAAACTTGAAGCAGTATTACTAAGACTATTTTCAGTGTTGGCAGTATTTCTTCCAGCATACAAAACTCTGACACTGGTGCAATTAGACACCATGTGGGATGCTGTATTCTGATTACAACCCCTTGTATAGGGTTGTAATTACAGTCCCTATGTTTAGGGTTTTTGGTTTTGTTCTTCCTGTAACAAAATATTCTTATCAGAATGGGGAGAGCTTAAAATAAAAGTTTTTGTTTACATTAGTTTGAGTTTTAAGTCTTCATTCTGGAAAGCAAAATAAATAGAAAATGCTGTTCGATGGCAAGAAATGACAAATCTAGTTCATCCATTTCTTGTGTGAATAGACAGAGCTGTTCAGTGATGCCTCGGGCTGAATAGTTCTCTTAGTTTCTGTTGAAATTGAACAAAAATTGTCTTCTGCACCTTGTGTATCAATATTTTTTCTACCATGGTGATGATAGTTAGGGAGTCATTAAATTTGAAAATGGGAACGTAACTGGATAAATAAACCTAAAGGATCCCAACCCACTGAGATTTGTTATCCAGGTATTCAGCCAACCCAAACTGAAAAGGTTTATGTAAGAGAAGGACTTGTATTTCCTGTTCTGCACCAGGCCCCTCAGTAATTAATGTTCCAATACAGAACTCTTCATTCACCAGCACCATGCACACATCGTGTAGAGCTCTTGCAAAAGCCCTGAGCATTCCCGAGCTCAGTAACAAGCATAAGCTTGATGCAGCTTTAGCTGGAGCCAGAAGAAGCTGGAATGGGTAGGTAGTGGAAAAGGGAAGGGAGACAGCACAAAACATATAAAGCAACAATTAACCTTAAATCCCAGCACAAGGTCATCTCTAAAGGAGGAAGCTGTGTCCCACACACTTGTGATTAACAGTTCACACTGAAATGGCCAAGGAAGACCACTCAAACAGTCACACATAGACAACTGGCTGGTTGACAAAGGAGCAATCCCAGGAATCCCAATACCAATTCCAGCCGTGCATTTGCATTCTTCCCCCAGCATCCTTCCTACAGCCTGAGGGCAGCAGGTTGGGTGGTCAGGTGACACCAGAGAGCACTCTCTGAGACGGTTGTTTTATTACTGAAAAATGGAACGGTGTTTTGAAGCAAAGATTTTGCTTTTGGCTAGCCAAAGCTGAAGGAGACTTGTCAGAGCCAAGGAAACTCTGTCACAATCCCTTAGGCCAAGTATTTTGCACTTCCAAAGTAATCACAGAGCTGTATCCGTATATACACACAGAATGTGTGCGGGGCCTCGCAGCTGGAATAAGGAAGGAAGGGAAAGTCACTTACTGTGTGACCAGCAGTGCTGTCTGGAAGATATGGTCTAAACCACGCCTGGAAGTGAGAAATTTATCTACTGTGCCTATTTTGTTTGTTTTAAGAAGCTTTAGCCAAAGAAGATGCCATGTTACCAGGAAATGACTTTTTGATGTGATACTGTATTTTCTGTTGAGCTGCTTTGTCAAGTGACTGGACTAAAGGCCTGGCTCCATGAAAACAATTAAGATCAGGCCTCTTGATACAAGGAGCTGTTTTCCATTGACACAGGCTGCTTTTAAAAAATATTTATGAAGGTGCAGTAGGCATAAGCAACACTGGAAAGACTGGTGCCATGAATGTTTCTAACCAATGTTGTTTAGCTTTTCTCAACATCAACCTCTTCATCGCATACTGAAGCAAAGCTGATGTGGGAACAACAACTCTTTCTCCATGTTTCATGTGAAGCTGCTCTCTGAGCTAGACCCCAGGCAAAGGTCCTAGAAAGACCCCAGTGAGAAGACCTTTCCATGCTGCACTTTGGGCAGAATTTATCCCCTTGAACAGGGAGAGAGGAAGATAGGCAGGCACACCTTTGCTTGATGTTTTAATTTGGCCAATCCCTCAGTTGAGTGTAAAAAATTGCCAGTCAAGATAAGCATGGAAGGAAGAAACATGCTGATGGGTCTAGATCTAGATTATATCTAGGCTGCCCACAAAGGAAGGCAGCATGACCACTTTCAGCATCAGCCTTGTTACTTCCACCTTGTGTGGGTGAGACAGGGAGCCCCAGCTGTGCTTGAAGAGACAGTCCCATACCAGGCATATGGAGGGACCCACACGGTGCTGTTTGTAGAGAGACTGCCCCACAGGCACCACATCACCCTTCTCCCATGTCTGCCGCAGCTGAATCCCAAAGTGCCTGCCAATCCCCTGGCTCGTGGGCCAGATCCAGCCATTCCTGTGGGAATACAGTCCGCCTGCAAGCTACCATCCAGAAGAAGGGAAGGACACTTGTGCTGCAAAGGAATGAAAAATATATTTGTCTCCCCTTAAGGATCATAAAACCGTAGAATGGTTAGAGCTGGAAGGGACCTTAAAAATCATAAAATACTGACTCTTATTAGCCAAGTATGTGTAAAATGATTATGTTTTGCTCACAGGAAGGCTCACTGCTTTGCAAAACATACCAAGTTTGTCTTGGTAACAATTTTCATAGAATCCATTTGGGGCACATCTATCACATTTTCAGTAAGTTGTTAAAGATGTATCGATCCAGCGTACAGGTTGGTTCTGACAGTTTGCTTCCCACAGCTCAGTCATCACTCAGAAAAAAACACCCTAAAAATCTCTTTTCAAGATGTGTGTGGTCATGATGTCCATCAGGGTTGCAACAAGGCTTTAAGGAGTTGGGAGATTTAATTGGTGCTTACTAACAGTAAGACTGTCTGTGGTTGTGTATCTTGTATATCTTTTGTATCTTGTTTGTGGTGAAAGAAGAGCTACTTGAGCACTCTCCTGTGCTTCACCATAACTTCAAGTTGAAAGAGTAAGATTTGACCTGCTTCATCAGGAGTCAGTATTTCTGAAAACTTCCTTTGGACAGCTTGCTCCCCTGGCTTACTTGGCTTGCTACAAAAAATTATCATTTACACATGAACTTAGCAAATGTCAACTAGCTAGAAATGAATTGCAAGCAGTGGGGTAGGAAGCATCCTTCTGTTGCAGCAGCTTCTGCAACTTGGTTAGCATTTGGGAAGCTCCTGTCCAACCCCTGCTCTGGCAGACCTGTGTGTACTGGCACGTCTGAAATGTCCTAACCATCCCAGCAGTGAAGAGCTCACAGGCCAGATCCCAGCTCTAGGATGGCTTCTAACTTCCAGCAATTTCTTGTTATTCATGGAAGTAAAAGGAATAGTAGCCAAAGCAGCAACAGAAACCACTGTGGCTCTGGGAATGAGAAAAATGTTATACAACAATGGTAGAAAAATATTTTGGATTCAAGCAACAACTATGAGAATATGAGTTTTCTAGGGCCATAAATTTGCTAGTCCTCCAGGATAAGCATGCCACGATAAAATATAGTGATAAAAAAATGCTGACTGAATTGCTTGAGATGGCACATGGAGAAGGGAAGAAGGCAGGAGAGGTACCCTTAGTAAATCATTGCCCTGTCCAGCAGGCGTCCATTATTCAGAGAGAAGGGCAATTACGAAGGCATACCGCTGACCCGCTTTCAAAGTTTAACATGCCTGTTTGATATCTGATCTAGCAAACAGTGTTAGGAGGTATCTAAGCAGCATGCACAGCACTTTAAATGATTAAGGGAGCTGGGTGCTTGAGCACGTTGGCATTCTAGGCCATAGCTCTCCAGCAATTAAAGACATATGTACATACGCATCTGCTTAGATACTTATTGATACGGCCCAGTTTGGTTTCACTGAGAAGGGGAAACCACATTCCCAGCTCGGACTCACTGGTGTGAGGTCTGAGGCTGCTGCATCCCTGAAACAGGTGGGCTTACACTGCCAAAATCAGAAGCTGCCTCCACTTCTTTCCTTTCTGAAGCGATGGTTGAGCTCCCATCGGACTCCAGCTCTCCACTTCTAGAAAAAGGTCACTGAAGTGTTGGTAAGATTGGGTGGGCAGCTCAGACACAGCCACCTCCTCACTCTCCCCAAATAATAGGCTGGTGGGCTCCAAATCCACTGACTCTAATTCCACAGGACAGATTCAAACCTAGAGACAGATACTTTGTGCTCAACTCAGTGAGCGTAATGCCTGCCCTTGAAAGCAAACCACAAAGCTACAAAGCTGCTTCAGCACAAAATTGCAAATACTTTGGGTTATGCATCTGCATTTATCCCCTCCTGCTTCCAGTGATCATTGGAGGGCTGACCACGAATTAAGGAAACAAAAACCTTTGATAGGAGTACATGTTTGCCCCTCATAACCTTGCTGCCAGCTTCTACAATGGTCCCAGTAACCTCTGGTAAATTGGAGAACATTGCACCAAGGGTTGGGGCATTAACTCCTACCTGGGGACTTTCTTAGTGACCTCAGTTATGAGCCTGGCACCCCACCTGGACTCTGAAGCCCAGCTACAAAACAGGGCTAATGAGACAGTGGGGTGTGTGTGAACACAAGGCTAAGGGCTGCAAATGAGGTGTATTGACAGCAGCAATACTGGAGTTAACATCTTCTAGTGTTGTACACTGGGAAGGGAGAAAGGAGTTAGGTGGACTAATTGAGGCAAATTTTTATAAATATCTACTGGACTTAGAGTCCAACTAAGCATACAGACCACTATGAACTGAGAGTTGAAACATCAGTTTGGTTTGCCTGACCTTTGGACTCATGTCTTTATTTATGGAACAACCACCTTCTCCTCCCCTGAGTATGTCCGGGGTTTAATCATGTGAAAGAAGAGGGAGGTGGCACTTGGAGTACCTCTAGCAGTCATGGCATAAGGATAAAATCCAGGCAAGCTTCAAGCTTTGCAGGGAGAGGTGCCTACTGTGCATTATTTCTTTTTTCTTTGGAAATCTTCAACTTTCCATACCACCTGTGTGTCACTTATCAAGCCTTTTATGGGTTCAAAACTAATTTACAGAGCAGGGAGAGAGCTGGAACCAGCATCTCTATACTGCAGATCAAATGCTCCGTTGTTTTCACCCCTTTTGGCCAGAAACACAGTCCTTGCTTTGCTGCGGTGCTGTGCAAAGGAACTTGGAGTGGAACTTGCAAGGGAATTTGGCTAGGCAGGGTTTCAGCTTGTGAACCCTGAACTAGATAAAGCTGACGTGTGCCTTTCATAGTACCTCACATCAGCTTGGGTTGTCAAGTTCATAGGTTAAAAGTTACCCTTTCTTCCCTGCCGAGACACCCTTTCCATCCAGCTGCGACAGCTTTCTTGTGGCTTTTGAGAAGGACTCACAGAAAAACCTCTTTCCTGTGGAAAAACCCATGGAGCTACCTTAACTGTGTTGATGCCCCTTAGCCTCTCTGTTGCAGATCTCTTCTCCTCAGGCTTTTAGTACAAGAAAGCATGTGACTGACTCTGCTCCTGCTGACACAAATGTTGATGGATTGTAACTCCAAGGACTGCATGGATGACTTCCAGGCCCTGGTGTGAATCAGTCTCCACCTTTCTTCAGCTGCCAGGCCAGTGGCTGCTTACTGAAACTGATGGTGACAGAGGTGGGTGTCCTGGCAGCATTAGCTCCTTCCTCTGGGTGGTATTTGCTCTGTAAGTTTATAATGGTGGTCCTGTCCTCATCTCCGTAGTTACTGTTTCGTTGGGTGTAACATTCTGACATTCAGAAGGGAGATGCATTCATGTTCAGCAGAGGAAAACACACTAGATCAAGGCAGGAGGAGGTCAGAAATATGCCATCTTCCTTGAAGAAGTTCTAGTGGCAAACACACTTGGTGTGGCAAACAAACTTGGTGTGGCAAACACCAGTTTATGGTGGATCCAAATGTCCCAATCAAAGAGACTCACAAAAATAAATTATTTACCAAGAGAAAATTTTCACAAGTCATGTTAACTAAAGCAGCAGGCTTTGCAAATGTGACTTGTTGCTCCTCTTCATTTTCTTCTGCCACCTCTCTTAAGTAGCCTTTTGTTACAAGTGGACGTGAAAGGTTTTTGAACGATGTGTGGCACAGTCCAACAATCCAAGTGGATTTGCCTGTACTCTACTCAGGATACCGGGAAGCATTCTGGTCTGGGGGACAAGGTCTTGTACAACTCAGCAAAATCCAAGGGTGGAGATCAGTGAAACAGGATGCCAACAGAGCCTCCACCTCCTTTGCATTTGCATCTACTGATGACTGTGTCAGTGCCAGCTAGAACTTTCGGCTGAGCTATCAAGTGGAAGTACTGACATGCAGCATGCAGCACCTGAACAGAAAAGTTTCGTGTTCCTCAAGACAAAGCCACTGGTACAGCATCTCATATCCAGAAAAAATATGCAGTCTAACCCAAAGCAACCTCAAAATACAGACTGTCCATGCATCCACACACTTCTACTAAAACAACATTAGTTTTCGTGTGAAAACACCAAACTGAAGAAGCAGCCTTTAATTATGCTTAGATTCAGAATGTTAAAAACTCCCTGAAAGACTTAGCTGTGACTAACCAACTGGCCAAGATGAGTTATCCTGTCATTAGCTATCTCTGTGCTGTAGTAGTGGTACCACTGTTGCCACTGTGAGGTGCACAGAGCAATAGATGAAGGCCTCCTCTACGCTGCTGTAAATTGTAGGTGTTCTGTGCTTGGGAGCTCACTTGCTAGGGCAGGCTGCTGAACCCTGGCCCCTGAACCATCTAATAGAAGTGCATCCATTTTAACAGAAGGCAAATTGTTCAAGCTCTCAAGTTAACCTCTCTCTTTCATAGCCCAGGAAAAATTGCTAGTTTATATCTCATTTTCTCCAGTCAAAGAGCTTGTTCTGCAAAGTCACCTCTGAGCACTTCTGGTTTAACCACTGCTGACCTCCAAACCCCAAAGTATTCACTCGATGGATATTTGAGATGCCCAAGTGGACTGCACCTAGGAAAAATGCAGGTAGGAGAACTTAATTCCAGGCTGCAGAGTATTAACTGGCTTTACCCAGCTAACACTGGCAATTTGTTTTTCGTCACTCAACATATTTGCCTCAGGGGAATAAATGCACAGATTGAATTTTGGCAATGTACACCAGAGCCTCATTTCAGGAGATGTTTATTAGCTATCTTGCCAGCGAAAGAGCAGAAAGAGGCTTTTCAGAGAGGTTGCATCCTATTCTCTTGAGCAATCCTTGAGTCATTATCTCAGGATCTCACATTTCAAATACTGCAATAAGTGAAACTATTCCTTAGGAAACCGGCACTCCACAGCCACTTTCTGATATCTCTAACAGTATTCTCAGAGTGGGCAGGCTTAATGAGTCTCTGATTAGATGGGGGAGCCTTTTTCCAAAGCTATAATAGACCCATTGTTACAGTGGAAGGTCTTTCTGGACTGTCAGTATTTTCTTGGAGATATAGGCTCAATATTTTCCTAACAGCAGCTTTATTCCCTGTTAAGATTTAGAAAGTCTTCTCTCCAACATCCTGATGGCTGGACTCCTGTAATCCACCTGGGTGGCCTTTCTACAATCTGGTGAAGTACCACCACCTGACTAGAGTTTCCCAGACACAGGTGAAAGCTTGTCTTGTTCTAGTGCTAGCAGACCCTTTGTCCTGGAGAGACCTGAGGAGGAAGGAGAGGCCTGCAGTCCCCCAGACATACTGCTTTTGCCAGGAAGATGTGCTTTTGAAAAGGAAGCCTGAGAGAGACATCTGTGTCTGTGCAACCTGCAATGAGTACTGACATTCTGAGCTGCAGAGCTAGCTTTGATTAGCAACATAAACTACTAGGAAAAACTGGCCATTCACTACAGCACCTTGTTGCCGTTAAGAACTGACCTGCCACAGGTATTAAACAGCTTTGTCACTCTGCTGCCAACTACCACCACCCCAGCTGGACACACCTCAAATTGGTTTTGATGTGAATTATTTTCTCTTTACTTCCTTCCTATCACCCCCATCCAAGCCTGTGGTCACACCATGTCTTTTGTCATCAGGGGAACAAGAAGAACATCCCAGGATGCAGAACCAACTCCCCAGCCCTGAGAGCAGACAGGGAGGTACGTTTGATAAGGAGGATCTGGCTGCACCTGCCATCCTGGCTGGGAAAGAGAACAAACAAGAACTGGGCCTGTGCCAGTGCTGTGAAGAAGACATATGGCCTTCCTCTTCATGAGCCTCATCAACCACTACCAAGAGGCACTATGCATGTGCAGTTGGGAGGAGTCTAATTTTAATATGAAATGGGGACAGGTTATGCATATGTATAGGTGTAATGAATATATGAATCATTGCTGTATAAATGAAGGGCAAGTTGCTGCACTCGGGGTAGCACGTTTGTGGTGGGGAGACCCCCTGTGCTGCCCAGCACTGAATAAACAGACCTGCTTTGCAACTTTCCAGGTTGTGGAGTCAATTTCCACACGTCAACACAATGCTGATGCAGCACAATCTCTATTCTATAGCATCCTTCCTAGAAGCTGAACTTTGCCAAAAAACTTCACACAACCACATGTATGATTAACCAGAGAAAGCTCCAGTAGAAATGGATGAAGTTTTCTGTATATTTTTTAGTGTCTTGACAGGTTTTCTCTTACCTTAATGCCCAGAGGTATGCCAGCATTTTATGAAAAGAGATTACAGCTCAGAACATGTTGGCTGCCTGTAGGCACACTCTGAAGCATGGAGAATGCCCAAGCCCTTGGTCACTGCAGTTCCTCACAGTGAATAGTGGCTTTAACTGCTTGATTCTCTGTACTGATTTATGTCCCACTTGCTGTGAATGACCAACGTCTTGAGCCTTCAGGTACAGGACTGCACTGTTTTCTTGCATGGATCAACACTACTTCTTTCCAACCTAAATCCTGAATCTTGACTCCTAGCCTACACTAATTTATCATACCCTAAATAGCAGGACTCGTAAGACTGTTAAGTCTTACATTTAAAAATGTAAATGTAAGTGAAATAAGCTGTACTTGAGTTACAGTTATACTAGTAGCTTATTAATGGTAAGTGAATGAGTGTATACACACAATGCATGTGCCATCTCCCTCCATCTTCCAGAGTAAGCAGCTTTAGTAAGTTCTTCTGTTAGGTATTTGTTGAAGATGAGACTAAAAACCAAACTGGAGCAATTTGGATTCTTTGTCTCAGTACATCTGAGCTATGGGATTCCCCTTTCCTACTCCTGACAACGAGAACTCTTTTGGTTGTTACCCTCACTTTGTTGGGGCAGGTAATTCTATGTAGCTTCTGGATACCAGCTATAGAAACCAGGCCAGTTTCTCCAAAGTAGGTATTGTTGGTAGCTTGTCACAATTCAGTGGTGACACGAAACTCAGTTTCATCTGCACATTTTGGAGCAAGTTAAAGCACTATTTGATACTTACAGGGCCTTTGTTCTTAACACATAGCTCTTTGCCATTGTACTTTGGCAGTTTCTCTGGACACCAGCACAAGAGGGTTGTTTCTGTGGAAGGCCTGAAGTCCTGAGTTCCTGCTGCTTGTTTTTCCGTGCTGTGGTGGAAGATGCTATTGGGTCTTGCCATGTCTGAGTGAATCCAACACTTGCTAGGAGCTCTGTTTTTCTAGACAGGAGCTGCTGCAAACATCCATTCCCTTCTTTCTAAAGTCCTTCCCATCCCTTTCCCCCTTGTGCTTCTGGGCCACATTCAGACTCCTTTATATATTTCCTGTGCCCAACAGCACTTTCTAAGTGGCATCCATGTCACCCAGCTGCCTCTAAGGTCTGTAGAGGGGCTGGTGTGGCAGCCCTAAACCTGTTATTTTAGTTGGGTATTTTTTAACCCACCTTCAAAATCTAAGCAATCCTGCTCACCCTTCTCTTTCTGGTGGTCACTTACCCCATCTTTGGGACGCTGTGCTTCTTCCACGCTGCTCCCTAGCTCACAGCCTCTGAAAGGACCAGTAGGAGAAGTGATTTGCAGGGTGTGTTCCTCAGCGAAACAGAGCTGGTCCAACAGGGCATCCCTTCCGCCAAGTGGACCTGATAACAAGAAAGAAAAAACAAAAATCTTTCTCTCTCAGACCTGTACCCTGCAGAGACAGAAGAACTGTCTGCCCGGGTCCTCCCCACCGTCATTCCTGCAGGCATAGAGACAGGCTGCCACATGCCAAAGCCACAGCGGAGAAGTGGGAGGTGGAGGCTAGTGGAGAAAGTGAATCAAAGCCTTCTCCCCCTGCTCAGGAAATAAATTCTGTGTATCCCAGAGGCCGTGAACTATGTGCTTTTCAAAGGCAGACATTGCCAACACATTTGTGCCTGAATTAGGCCTCACTACCATACACCAAGTCTTTCTGATATTTAGTATATTGTACCAGCTTCTGCTTCAATAGGGCTTTCTGAGGTCTAGGAAACTCCCCTGGCATCTCAGATGCTGGCAACTTGCTTTTTAGTACTCAGTGCTATTGCTGCTTAGCATGGTGGTAGAAATAAGTGGCTGCTTTACCCAGATCCCACCTCACTTGCATTTTCATAGCCATGTCAGGAAAACTACAAGCAAAACAAAACACCCTTCAGCACAAATTCCTTTTGTTAACGGCCAACCATAGTGTTCCCGTAATGTCTGAGCAAGAGACAATCACTGCCACAACTGCTTGGGTGTTGCCTCTGGAATTTGGAAGGATGAAATCATCACACGTCCCACCATCCCGCTCACTTTGAGGCATTTCTGACTAGGCTTATATGATGTGGTTGCCTTCAACTAGGAGGCCCTGGGATCAGTGATTCAGGAGGTCAATTCCAGTCCTGCAGCCCTTAAATAGCATGGAAAGAGTTAGTCTGAGGTTGCCAGCAGAAGGCAATGATAATTGTTAAAAATGGCTCAGGGCCTGGTAGTGTGTGACTGGGGCAGGAGAGGTGAGAGTCTGGTCCCAGCTGTTGCTTAACTCAATTCATGAGTTTCGCCATATCTTTAATCCCACTGTCCTTTATGTTCCGAGTAAGTTTGTCCCTTGGGAGCGACGTCTCTTCCCAGCCTCTGTAAAGCCCTGTGATCCGTGTGCATCACTGACTCACGCTGGCTACCGGCAGTCAGTCTGGGTCAGCAGCGATAGACTGACTGACAGACAGAATGATTCAGTGTCATTAGAAGTGGCCAGTCCGGAGTGTTGCTCTGTATGCAGTCCTGTATCAGCTGCGCCTCGCTGGAGGTGGATGTACTCATCACGCATGTAACCATCCCCTTCCTGCACGCCAGTTCCGTCCTGGGAATGTCTCCCTGTAGAGTGCAACAGGCACCATTCCAACTCTGGACCAACCCTCTGCCAGACAGTTACAGAGTCAGGAGTATGCTTGTATAATGCAGCTAATGGGTTGGGAAGGCTGCTTTAAGAGCCTTTACTCCTTTAAAAAAACCAAACAACCTCAAGCACTCTAATTGACTACCACAAAATAAAGCCCTTCCCTTCTTTCCCACACGTGTGTCCAATATTAAATAACATCCTCTTGTCCAGACTGGGACAGAACCCTGCAGACCTTGGGCTTATAGAGCCTTGAAGGAACTCTCTTACACAGGGTATGAGACACAAAATGCAGAAAAATGTTTATATGGATGTGTTTATGGTCACACCTAATTATGCAGCAGTGAGGCATTTTACAGGCTTGTCCTCTCTGCGTCTCCAACAAAGGTTGTCTTTAATGTCTCAACGATGTACCAGTTCAATGTTTACATCCCTTTTTATTGGGAAAGCAATTGTAAGATGTTTGGCAGCAATATTTCCTGTCTGTTACAAGCAGCACCAACAACTGATTTTCATTTCCTTAAAGAAGAAACCCACAATTGTGCTCTCTGACGGCAAAAGAATGTATAAAACATGTTTCGTGAGGAGTAATTTCTGGGCACGATCTGATGCCAGTCTCAAGCCCTGATGCTGAAAATCGTTGTTCTGCAACTTATTACTGCTAGTTCCTCCTTCAGCCTGCAGACGAGAGTGCACGTACTAATAACTCAGCAGAATAATACATGTGGTAAGTTATTCAGTACTATTCAGCTTTACCCATGCATTCTTTCTCCTCTGTTTTTGTACAGAGTTCCCCTTCTTCTTACGGTTAAGCCTGGACATATTTTTCTATTTTAAATTTTCCAATGATTTGTACAAGAGAGTATTAAATTGCTAAGGGGCATATTAAGTATTACAGCTCTGTTAAACTTGAATGAAGCAATGCAGGTCTGGAACGCATTTAATAAATCTGCAACTTGATAAGCAAACTTTCTTTGCCGAATCTGACATTCCTTTGCACTAATCACCTACGTGAAAGAGCTGCCTCTAATTCTTTGATTCTTTTAACTTCCTCACCCCAGGACTAAAACCAGCTGCAGGCCTCCCCCTTCTCTTGGCACCAAATAATTTAAAACCCTTTCCATAGCCTTCAGAGGGAGGTGTGGAGGAGCTGGGCGCTGCAGAGGTTGCAGAGCTGTCTACATGGCCTCGCTGAAGCACCCTTGGCTTACCCTTTTCCAGCCTCTTTTTTTTTTTTTTTTTTTTTTTTTTTAATGGAGAATGAGCACACAGCACGTTCAGCTCTGAGGAGGACTCACGGTGAGCGTGTGGAAACTGTATCAAGAAAGCCCCTATGTCAGTGATGGCAGGGGGAAGAGATCAAACCAGGCCACCCAGAATTGCTTGGAAAAGCTTTGAGACACAGGACAGATTTTTTTTTTTTTTAAAACTTTTCTTCCACTTGAAAAGCCTGCAGGTCATATCTGGGGTGATTCACCTCCTTAATTTCACCCAGAGCGTCAGTGGCTATTGGATTAGGCTCCATGAGGAAAAGCTTGTGAAATGTGAGACAGTTACAGTGGTGATGTAAGGTGGCAAATCAGTTTTGATGGGTGACAACTCTTTTAGGCGGCTTTTCTTTTGCATTTCAGTTTCTGCTGGTGGTGTATCTCACCACCATGTCTGTCTTCCTCACTGTACCTTCTTGTCTCAGAGTTCTTCTGGCTTATTTGCTTGCATTTACCATATTAAATGAATTGAGACAGGAAGATGATGAAACCCTCGTCAACAGAGATTTCATGCCTTAGGAGGAAACTGTATCAACTCTCTGACCTGTTGACAAAGCAGTAAAGAAAAAAACCTCTAGCCCTCTATGATGAAAGCTTCTGTTTTCATAGAATCATAGAATCATTTTGGTTGGAAAAGACCCCTGAGATCATGGAGTCCAACCATCAGCCCTACTCTAGAAAGTTCTCCCCTACACCATATCCCTCAACACCACATCTAATCTACTCTTAAACACAGTCAGGGATGGGGACTCCACCACCTCTCTGGGCAGCCAATTCCATTGCCTGAGCATTCTTTCTGTGAAGAATTCTTTCCTAATGTTCAGCCTAAACTTGCCCTGCTGCAGCTGGCAGCCATTCCCTCTCATTCTATTGCTAATTACCCATGAGAAAAGACCAGCACCGACCTCTATACCATGTCCTTTCAAGCAGTTGTAGAGAGTGATGAGGTCTCCCCGCAGCCTCCTCTTCAGCAAACTAAACAGTCCCAGCTCCCTCAATCGCTCTTCATAAGATTTATTCTCCAGGTCCTTTACCGGGTCCATTGCCCTCCTCTGCACTCACTCCAGCACCTCGATATCTCTCTTGTGCTGAGGTGCCCGGAACTGGACACAATACTCAAGGTGCAGCCTCACCAGTGCTGAGTACAGGGGGACAATCACCTCCCTGCTTCTGCTGGTCACACTATTTTTTATGCAAGCCAGGATGCCATTGGCCTTCTTGGCCACCTGGGCACACTGCGGGTTCATGTTCAGCCACTTCTCAACCAGCACCCCCAGGTCCTTTTCTGCCAGGCAGCTCCAGCCACACTTCCCCAAGCCTGTAGTGATGCATGGGGTTGTTGTGGCCCAAGTGCAGGACCTGGCACTTGGCCTTGTTGAAGCCCATGCCATGAACATTGGCCCATTGATCCAATCTATCCAAGTCCCTCTGCAGAGCTTCCCTGCCCTCATGCAGACCAACACTCCCACCTAACTTAGTGTCATCTGCTTATGATAAATAGCCTTATTAAAGTTAACACTTCTTGCCTGTGATAGCCTCTTGCACAGCCCTAGACGTCCTCTTGGTCCTAAACTGGAGGGGAAGGCTAACAACAGCAGAACACGAACACAGCTACATTGCTGCAGTGCTCCAGGAAGAGATCCTGAAAACTGCTTTATTCTTGTGCTGCACCTGTGGCGAGTCAGAGAAAAGAACAATTCTTTGATGAGATTCAATTCCTCTATTTAACATCTCCCTTTGCAATGTCTCATAGCAATTTCATTTTAAGTGATGTGAGGAGCCACAAATAAAACACGTGAGCAGTAATTCTGTGGGCCTCTAGCCAACAGTTCTTCACAGAACGGAAGCGCTTTTCTTCGTGGAAGTCTGGCTGCCACGAAGAGCTGTTTGAGGATGCTCAAACAGCTGATGTTGTGGTGCTGGCAAACTCAAGAGGAGTTTCTTAAGTCATTTGACAGCCATCATCAGGAGACCAAAATCATCAGGAGACCAAAAATCATCATTGCTGCCCTGGATCTCCAGCTTTCCCCCGGGGTGCAGCATGATGTGGTCATGTCTACAGGGACTCCCAGTTCCTCCTTAGTAGGCTGTTGGCAGAATGATGTTTGTGAAACAGCCCATTTCTCTCTCCTCTGTGCTTAAGTCTGCCCAGCTGTGTGTCACTCCACTCAGGTACTGTCTGGGCATTCAGCTTCATGCCAGGAGGAGCTGAGGAACAAGAGAGGAGGGTGAACAGGCAGAGGAGATGACAGGGTGCTGCCAGGTAGCAGACAGGATAGGACACAACCTTTTATTCAGGAGGAGACAAGGGCAAATGGTGATGGCAAACTGGTAGCTGCAGGATTGATGGCTGAGCCCTTGAGCTTAGTGAGAGAAAACTGGGTGTCCTTCTCCTTTAAAGTGAGTGTACAGTAAATGGTCCCCATGCCGTGTGCCAGACTGGCAGGACAGAAAAGGAAAGCTGGTCTGTGTGAAGAGGGCAAGTACTGTATTGACAGCAGGAGCACAAGGCTCCTCATGCTTTTCTGATGACACGTTTCAACCCAGATCGAGCTCTTTAGGAGTGAGCTGCCTCATGTGTCATAGCCCTCAAATCCTTGGCCTCTGCGCTGAGACTGCCAACGAGAATGCCAGCTATGATGGTGGGTTTATTTTCACCAGACTGAATGGACTTCCCTCTCATTCCACAGAGAGCACGAGACAGCTGTAAGTTAGCAACAGCTTTTCCTTGGAGAGGGGCCCGAGGCATAAGATTTAAACCACCTAATCTCTCCCTGTGCCCGTGTCCCAGGATCTACGTTCTGTCCAGACCAAAATAGCTAACAAGGAACCACGGGCGAGTTCACCTAATGACAATTGGCTCTGCCCCATGTGGTGCTGCTGGAGAAAGGGTAACGGAAAGGGAGAAGGTATGGGGAGACGGGGAAGGCTCCTGTTTAAAGAGAGGTGCTAAGAAGAGACCTAGGCTCCCGATCCTGAAGTGTGAGACTGGGTAAACCACAGGCTTCTAAAATGTGTCCTGCGAAGCTGGGATTGTAACAATGAATAATCTCGAGAGTGATAAGGTTTAGGCTATTCGTCTTTTCTGGGCTTTGATGTCGCCAGAAGAAAGGTACTATCTGTGCAGAAGTTTAACTTCTTCCTACTGTCAAAAATCAAGGGGAATATGGTTTTGCAGGTTTTATGTTTGTTCATCAAAGACTGTTACAGCCTCAGCCTGTAAAGGACGTTCCGCACACTTGGTTTCTTTGCTTGGCTCTTGAAAGTAAGCCTTGTATGATCATTTCAGTGCGCAGCAAGATGCTTCATCTCTCTTCCTCTCTCCTTGAGTGAGCCTGTCTTTGCTGTGATCTCCAGAGACGGGGTCCTGGTTTTCCTCTTCTAATATCCTGCCATATTTCACATCAACTCCCGGCTGTAATCTCTTGCTTTTCTCGGTGCCTGGGCGCTTCCAGAACCGTTTGGCAGCACTGGCTCCGTTAAAACTCTCTCCGGCAGCTCTCTTGTGCCAAAAAGCCAGTCCTTCTCCTCTTCGTCCTCCTCCCCGAGGGCCCGCAGGTACCCGGGTCCGGGCAGATACAGGCGGGAGGGAGCGAAGCAAAACCGCGGCTGCTGCAGCCACCAAGCCCAAGCTCTCATCCGAAGCGAAACCACGGAGCCGGCTCGGATGGCAAGCTCCTGGGCTTCTTTGGCGCCCGGGGAGCCACCCCCGGTGAGGTTCCCCGCTGCCCGGGGGCCGGTGGCGGCGGGGCGGGCTGCGGCCGCGCTCCCTCTAGCGCCGGGCGGGGGGAAAGGGCCGGCAGAGCCCGCACCGCTCCCCGGGGCAGCTCCTCCGAGCGGCGGGCTGTCATCCTCCTTTCCCTTGAGGGGTGCCATCCTTCCCCTGCGGGCTGCGGCTCCGGAGGCAAAGGGCACCCAGGCTCGCCGGGTTTATCCACTGTTTTCTCCAGGCAGTAGCTCCGGGGGAAAAAGACCGAACCAGCCAACCAACAGAAATCATAGTCTACCCCCAAAACAGGAGGAGCTAAGAGGGGAAAGGAAGACCTTCACTGCCTGCATGAGGAACCGTTTGCTCGCTTTTCCCCCAGCTTCTCATTAGAGAAGCTATTTTTCCCAAAACAGGATGTTGGGCCAGGGAGAGGTAATATAAACAGATGCATTCTTTAAAAGCCTGCAGTGCATTTTTGCAGAGCACATGCTCTTCATTGAAAGGCAGAGACCCATGAGGTGTGGGAACAAGGGACCACAGCAGCAGCAGGAGGAAAAACCCTTCCTCTGAGAAAAGTGAGTCAGCCCAGAGCCTCCCTTGACTGTAGCACTCTTTCCTTTTCCTTCTCTTTTTTTTTTTTTCCAGAGAAGCAGAGGGCATAAAAATGAGATTGAGAGGTGACGAAAACATTTAAACAAAGCTGATATTGGCCAGTTGCTAGAAGAAAGCTTGAAACAGTATTACAGGCAGCCTTGCTTTCTTTTATAAATATGCAATATTAGTTAATTTGCACCAGCAGTTGCCTCCACTGATGGGAACCAAAAGGAAGAAAGGAATCTGTCTCTACTTACCTCTCCTCAGGTTGGCTCCAACACTTGAAAGCCAGTGACTGCCAGGGTGATTAAGTAGTTTCACCTGGATGTATCACTACACCTGGACCTGGACCAACAAGGAATCCTTTTCTTGTTGCTGTATGCTCGTCTTTTATCAGACGTGGGCTTTTCATGAAGTGTGTCCTCAGCAGCAGGAGCAGGGAGAGTGGAGCCAGAGAGGCTGCGACTGGCCTTTCTGCCAGTTCCCTTATGGGAACTGCTCAATACTGCACTGGGAGTATCATTTCTTGCCTCACCTTGTACAGGGTTCTGCTCCTTACACCTCACCACACATCTCACCTCTTTTCTGGTTCCTCTGCTCTGGTCTCTAAACTTCTTTCAAACTTTACAGAAACAAAACCATTCTGTCTTTCATGTCTTAAAACCCCTGTGGAGCTCCAGAGGGCTGTAGCTGGTGTTTGGAAGTTATACACATATAGCTGCTTATGTTCTACGCAGTGCAGAAACTGAACATGTGGTAACTACCGTGCTACGGTGGGAACCTGCCATTGCTTCATGTGCCAGCCCGGTTCTCCTTCTCTTGGTTATTTCAGATTGCAGTACCCTTTAGGGTGGCACCTTCATGCAGGTTGAGCAAATAACAACCACCACTTAGTCTCCAAGCCTGAAGTCCCAGCAGCTAATGTGGCACTTCCCCGAGAATGAGCTACCGGCTTCAGGGCTTGTCCACACCATTTCTCTGCCAGGTCTCCTCTGGAGAAAGGCAAGTGGGAACGATGAGTAAGGGAGTGATACCTTTTGACTCACCGGACTAAAGCAAACCGCTTTTGGGGGGGTGAAGGGGTGGGAGAGGGGAAAGAAGGGAGGGGAAAGGAGGCAAAGGAAAAGCTAGCCCCAGGTGTTGAGCGCTGCAGTCCAGGCCTCCTCAGCAAGAAGATTCCACAGTTTATCCTGCACTCATCCACCTCTTGCATAAGGTTTCCTCTGCATGTGAAGCTGTTTTTTTTTTGTTGTTCTCAATTGCAGCACCTACTGTTCAGTCAAACGTTAACACTGTGAAGTAAACACAATATTAGTATCATTACTATTACTATTTCATCCTAAATATTGCCTGGAAGAGGAGTCTTCAGGGATATGATGTGACACTGCTGGCTTCACAATACATAAGGGCTGGCCAAAACTTGAAGGGATATTTTGGGGAAGGTGGGGATTACCTGTCCTGTTTCAAACTACTTTTCCCAGCTCGCCATCTGGCAGGAAAATGAGGAGGTTTTCCCCATGGAAAATTTCCCTAGGGAAATTCTCAGTGCCTGCTTTTTATTTCCGGAGGAATATAAACCAGTGCAAAGCACCCGAGTGGTTTAGCGAGCTCCATTCAGCTGCCTTCCAGTGGCGCCCCAGCTCCTTCCCCAGCCTGGGACTCAGGAGGAGGGAGCTGGAGGCCGGGCTGCCTGGGGAGTTGCACCTCAGCTGGATTTTTCAGTTGGATTTTGAGCAGTTTGGGACATTTGCCACTGGGATTGGTGTGAGGCAGAGGAGCACGATTCCTGCCTGCAGAGACTGCCCGTAAAGAAGGCAAACAGCGCAGGCGTTGGGGTTTGCGAAGTCTGGCTCCACCGCAGCTATTGTGATCCCTGTTATTCAGGAATTCTACAAAACCCTACCAATTCTCATAAAAAGTTTTGCAGAGTAGATAAATACTACACTCCAGCCTTCGCGGCGAGGGGGAGAGGAAAGCTTTAAGCAATTAGGGCAGGCCACACAGCGATTCGGCAGCAAGCCGGGCCGCCAGCTGTGCGGGGCTCCCGAGGCGGCCCTGCCGCTGCGTCCCCTTCTGCCGCCGGCCACAGCCCAGGCACCGGCCACCGTGGGGGACAGGGAGGGGACACTGTGGGACCATGTACAGTCTTTAAGGAAAGAAAGGGCCTCATGTTAGCAAGAGGCAGCACCTGTCTTAGAAGATGCTGAGCCTAAATGCACTTCCCCTATTTGCCCTGGTGTAAAGCATTGATCTCTACGTTGCCCAAGAAATATCCACTTTGCAGAGAAGTTAGAAGCTCTTAAGCTTGGTCAGAACTGTTCTTTGCTGATGTCTCAGTTCCCTTTCCTGTGGTATGAACAGAGAGAAGGGTTGGGTCTCATCTCACCTTCCTTGCAGGAGCTGGCTGCCATGATGCTCTACCTACAAAAGATGAAAATGCTTGAGGCTCCTTTGGGGTGGCCAGTATGTTCTCAGGAGGGACCAGAGCAAGTTTGAGAAGAGCCCCCTTCCCTCAGGCAAAAAGAGGACATTCTCTTTTCTTTCTGAGAAGCAAAAAGCTTTTTCCTTTGACTCAAAAGATACTGTTTTGGAAAAAATCAGAGCTGACCACATAATAATTCCATCTCCTTCTCCCGGTTTCGGAGTGATAAGACATGCGCGATGCTGCTTGACACTGTGATATTTATAAGACTAAGTAGAGGTCAAATTTGCTGAACAGTTTCCAAATTCCAGTGAGGTTTATCACAAAGAGCCCCATGCATTGACCCAAGTGACGCGACTGACAAGGGCTGGATTGTGGAGTCACTAGAAAGCTAGGTTTCCAGCCAATGCTGATGGGCCAAATCACGTTCTTTGGGGCAAAACCTGCTGGAAAGCTACAATTACACTGAGACTCTTGGGAGTTTTCACAGTGGAATTTCTGACAAGAACCCCCATTGTGAGGAGCTGGGTTTTCATGCCTCAAGGAGCAAGTGTCCTCTGTCAGCGCTGCTCGGGTCCGGCGAGTAATAGCCCAGAGCTCAGACCTCCATGGGGCAAGCAGGCAGGAGGCTGCTGCCCTCCCTCCCCTGCACCCTCACATCTCCCCTGGATCCCTCCAGCCTCCTTGGAAGAGAGGTGCTGCCAGGCTCTCCTTGCCAGCTTTCTCTCCCAAGAAGCACAGGAAGAAAGGTTTTTCCCACAGCAAGTGCTGACAGGACTAGCACTAACTTGTCCAAGGGAGATTTGGCAGAAATGCCCACCAGCCAGCTACGACTGAGAAACTGGCTGCGTTTCCCTTTCCCTGCTCAAACGCCAGCCCCCAGGGCTGCCGCTGACGCCCAGCGTCTCTGCTCACGTTGGGGGACTGGCACGGCAGAGACTTCTTTGCACCCTGATGCGCTCACCTGCCAGCGCATTTCAGCCTCCCGGCCCGAAGCCAAGGGGGACGGATTTGGCATTGCTAAGCCTCAGATATTCCATCAGAGACAGGCCAGGACTCGCCCTAATACTCGGAGCAGAAACTAGATCTGGAGCAGGAACGAAGCTGACACCTACAAGGTGGGCTCAACCTCGAGGGCTGTCTTTTCCCAGTACTGAAGGTCAGAGCAAGGCTCAGCACAGCTCCTCCACAAAGCACAGGCACTTGGATGGAGGAGTTTGGATTATGCTCCTATTCACTCACTCTTCCTTAAAATGCTCCCCAGAAGACGTAGACAAAAGCTTTACTGACATGTACTGTTCATGTAAGGGAGGGACCAGAAAGAGATGGAGGGGAAAGCGCCAAATCTCCCAGCTGAGGGGCATCTAGCCCTGGCTGATTGCTGGGGAAGCTCTCTGGTTTATGGATACACCAGACAAAACCAAATCCTCAGTGAGCTGAGTGAGAATGGTCTTTTCACTCCATGTTGGTGTTGGTTGCTGAACAAGAAGGCATCGCTTCATGTTCTGGGTTTCTAAGCACTGTGTAAAACCAAAGGAAAACACAACTTTATAGGAACACGGGCTTTATGACTTTCCAAGTAGGCTACAAGCGCCACGTAGTTCAGGAGAAAATGTGACCATATTCTTGCCAATGGCAAAATTAGGAAGAGGTGACTTCAGCCACCCATCCACCTGCTTATCTGCTCTTACTGCTACAGGATCACCTTTCCTAAACACAAAGCTACCATACAGCCATGCCACTTCTGCAGGTGCTCGTTATGCAACTAAATAGATAAAACAAGGAATTAATCTTGGTCCCAAAGGGACACAGATCGTCTGCTGAGGAGTAAAAAATCATTCATATTTAGGCAGTTACCTGAAAGGTTTGCAGAGTTTTAAGGAAAAGATAAGGCGAGACATTACTCCATGTATCTAAAATTTTCCATGGTGCTTGTTTTACCTTCTAAAATCTAGGATTGATTTTAGAGCAGGAAAGAAAGTTGAAGGATTAAGATACTTGGCTCCATTATAATCAGTGCTTTTTCACAACCTTCCTGTGTGATATGAAGAATATCACTTACCCGCTTGCTGTATCCATTCCCAACGTATGAAATGGGGATAACAGCACTTCTTTACCTCCACTGTGGATCAAAAGGATAAAGACATTAATCATTTTCCAAGATGTTCAGACGGTATGGCTAGTGCAGAAATACCCTCACAGATTCATCTTGGGAAATACACCAAATATGGCCCATGGTTTGTTTGAATACAAACAAATGGAGAAAGTGAAAACGGGAAAGGCTCACGGCTCTTCCTTCAGTGAGGCGCAGATGCCTCATTGCTGCTGTTTCTAGCACACCTTTCCAGCATGACCTGGGCAATCCTGTCTTCTTTGGGGAATCAGAGACTAAGGACTAGAGCTGATTTCCCCTCCTTGAGCTCACCACAACACAAACTAGATCAGAAGCTCCTAGAAGAGAAATTCCCATGTGCCGTGGGAAGTCATAGCCTGTCGCTCCTGTGCCTGTCTGCCACAGACCGTGACAGCCTCTGCATCCAAACTGGAGATGATCAGCAAATCCTTCTCAGCAACACTGCGCCAAGAAGGATTTGTGTCACCCAGCTCATTACTTGCACTCAGCCTGGGGAGAGGTTGGCTGAAGGATCCAACCTGTGTCTTCCATCAGTTTCTGCACATCAGACACAGGGCCAGTCTGTGTGTTTATACTCTGCCAGGTTTCTGAGGTAGAGTGGCAATACAGAAGGGCATAGAAAAAGCAAAAATAAGGCTAATTTTATACAAATCACAAATCTGAAGCAGCATTTGACAGTGGAGCATGGTCTC
Organism: Jacana jacana; assembly: GCA_013400555.1. Classification (NCBI taxonomy): domain Eukaryota; kingdom Metazoa; phylum Chordata; class Aves; order Charadriiformes; family Jacanidae; genus Jacana; species Jacana jacana. Next base: position 144,886 of record VZTM01018659.1, read on the forward strand.
AAGTTTTCCAGATGAGTCAAAGCCATAAAGAGAAGGAGCAATTTGTGTAACACTTCTGCTGGGTGCCCGATATCATCCCAGCACTGAGACCACTGTTCTTCACCCTGAAAAGCACCCCTTCCTATATTTCTACTGATCTCTGCTTTTTACAGCACCGATTCCCCTGTGGTGTGGCAGAATACTCTGCCATTGCCTTTTCTCTCATCAGCTCCCAAGAAGGGAACAGAGGGATGGCAAAAGTTTGCACAAAGCACACTCCCACCGCGCCGGCCTGACAGCAGGGTTACTAACTCACCCTCTCAGCCACAGTCAGTTAAATACAAAACCAGACTTGCATTCCTCCTTTACACACTCAGAAACGGAAATCCACATGTTTATATTGAAAATCCACATTCAAATATACCACTGGTCAAACCTTGCCATCTTAACGGCATCTGAAAGGCCAAACGCACTTGCAGAAAACCTCCCCTTTTCCCTACCCTCTGTTGCCCCCCAGAACAACCTCCTGCCCCACCTCAAGGCTCTTCCAATCTGACAGCATCGGTGCTGGGACACAACTGTTCTGGTGTGCCAGTGCTTCCATTATACACACCAACTTCCAAAACCTTACAACTGGGTTTTGAAGCTCAGTTTGTGCTGCAGCTTGCCATGCAGTGCCATTTCTGGGCAAACCACAGAAAATGTATGGGGTTTTCAGTTCATTCAACTGAGGCATCAGCAACTGATTCGTGCTGGTTGAGATTTAACTTGGTACCTTCCATCCACTTCTAACATTTTGAAGGAGTCTTTTTCACCCTCCCCACTGGCTGCTCCTCACAGAGCTGAGTGCCAGCACACTTCCCACCATACCTGTGGGCACCTAAGCACAGCCTGATTTCGCAAACACTCCTCTACAAAAGTGGTCCCAGTGATTCCAACACCACTGGAACAGGGGCTTCCAAGGCTTGTTTTTCCCATGGAGTCTGTGTAGGGAGGTCTATTTGTAACAACGCTCAGTTCTTCTCTGGTCTTGCCTCACGCAAGCAGATTGATCCACAGCGTTGTATATTGTTTGTTGAACTCTTTGCAATACAGACTGAGTCCTTAAAAATAAAACAGAAGGAATGCTGTGGTATTGTAGTACAGCATTCTAGCTCTCAAAAATGCTGCTGTGTTGTTTTAGGCAATGGCCTCATGTCACAGAAGTTCCCTTTCTTAAAAGGGAAACATCAGAGCACCATTACCCTTAACAGGGGATTACAGACCTTGATTTTTAAAGAGAATGTAAGAGTTTTATTCTCTGGGGGATGATGTTTTGCCATCTGATAAGGGGATCATGCAGCATGCTTTCCTTTGTTAGTCAAAAACATCTACCTTTATGTTAAATATTTTTATCACATCAAGTATCGAAAGGAAGAAGTATGCAAGGGCTGGAATCTGCAGGTCTGTTCTCCAGTGCTTAACATCTGTGGCTTTGTTTGTGACTTTATGATACTGTGTACCACTCGACATTATAACATTAAAACGATTCATCAGGAGTCCAATGATAAAGACTCACAAAGAAATTGAAATGCTTCAAATACAACACCAGTTTCACACCCCTTCAGTCCCGCTGAGTTACTTTGCTACACATAAATAGAGAACAATTCAGACACTCAGATTTAGCCTTGCGTCATCAGCACAATTTATACAGAAGTAAATTAAAAAGGAACAAAAACCCACACCATTTGTCACTGTCACTTGAAACTTAAGACTAAAATTTATTTCTTCCAGAATGCTGCATTTTTTTTAAACCACAGCTGATTCTTTAGTGTGAAAGCACTGACATTTCACTTACACCCCATCATCACTCTGGACTACTGGAGCTTTTACACCTGGCCATCAAATACCACATCTAGTAAAAGGCAGTGTATGGGGACCAAGCTGTTTCTCTGCTTCTCTCCTGGATAAAACTTCCTTCTACTTAGCAGCCGCAAAGTGGAATGAGACCAACGTACTTCAGGGTACTCGCTGCACATCTCAAGGGAGTAAAATAATTCTGCCTCGCACCTCCAGACAGCTCAGGGCACACAATAACCCAGGAAAAACCTGCCCCAACGTCGCTGCTGAAGTATGACTTTCCGCTGACAACCTGTGCAGCCCCAAGGCCTCACCCGCCGCCGCTGCACCCGGGCAGGCAAACCAGCGTGAGGAAGCAGACTATGGCGCTCGCAAGAAATGTACAAGTTTTATTTTTAAACATCACTGGACTGAAAAATAAAGAGTCATATGGCTTATTTATATTTCAGGAGATGGTAGTGAATAAGTTAAAGAATATTTCATCCCAAAACATACGTTGCTTTCATTTATAGCTAAGCTAATGTACACATAGGTTTTCTTATTTTCATAAATGTCAAGCACCCACCTTTTTCCCCCCGCAAAGATTTACAAGTACATGCATGGCACTTCCTACAAAGCTGTCGTGGGCTAAAGGCTTACAATGATTATTATTATTACTTTTTTTTTGAACAAGAAATATTCATCAGACCAAAATAAAATCATTTAAATCAACTTCTTCCTGAGCAACTTAGAATTTGGAATGTGCTGAAAAGTTTCAATAAATAAGTCAAAGATTAACCAGCTTAAAACGTACCTTTTAACAATTAAGTAAAATATATTTCATGACAAATAGGCCGTACAGCCAGGAATCTTAGATGCTATGTGCCAGATAAATTTATGAAGTACCATTCAAGGAGGAGAGGCCAGACTGTTACCAAAATACAACAACGTTAAAACCTAGCGAGTAAATCATTAAACAGCTTTTGTATTTAGGTTATAAGTAGTGATGGCTGAAGATACCATTAAATAAACAGATAAAAATAGACTTTATGGTAAGCGGCAGTGAACTTGCAGGAAGGGTGAATGTGTTAAATGACTGATTATTCTGTTACAATGTTGGCAAAAAGGATTCAAACAGAATTTCAGAAAGGTGAGAACATCAGTTTTCTTTTCAAAATACAACAACTCCACAGTGTGTAAACTAATCATTACTCTTTCAATGTAATTTCATAGAAACCACTTAAAATATACAATGCAGCAGATTCATATTTTAGCTAATACGTTAGTTGTTATCCGTGCCATTTTCAGCTTTCTTTAATGTGCTCCCCCACGGTAGTGCATTGCTACCACCAACCTGGGATCTAAAAATGAGAAGAGAGTCTTCTACATAATATTTTCTGTGAGTTAGCATCTTGTCTTAACAGGATTACGCTTCTTTATTTCCGTTCTCTGCGTGTAGGCACAGTGAAGACTGACTGGTGATGAAGATAGAACGATTATTGGCTCTCAGCAGGCTCATGGAAGAGGAAACCCTTGGAAGGCACATTCGAGCTGAGCCCCAGTTTCTATGCCTTGTCCATCACAAAATAACTTTTGCTTGTTACTGCAAACCAGAGTATGACCTTGCAGATGGTGGACACGCTGCTGAGGCAGCCGCAGAACAGGAAGCAAAACTTTTCAGGTAGATGTTTGAGAAAGCACATGAGTGAGACAGAGGTGCATTGCTCCTGAAGTGTAACTGGGACTCATCCTGGCAAGGAGCTGCAACTCCTCAACCATGCTTCTTTCCTGTGCTCTAGGACAGGGATTTCTTATTATCCTCCACTAGTCCAGCTTCTTCTGGCAACAATGGTGCACAAGAGGCCAAGGCTTCATCATGGCCCCCAAATCCCCCCTATTCTGCTATGGAGCAGATGGCCAAATAGCTCTACCCACTGCTGCCTGCAGGTCTGTTACTTCTGCACCAGTCCTGGTGGGCTGTGGAACAGCCAAGACAGGGAATAGCACATCACAGGGAATCCCAGGAGGCACCCACTTTAAAGACAGCAGCATGTCACATAATGGAGCGATTTCCCTTTCCCCTCCCAGCCTCCACCTGACCCTTTTTAGTGTTTGCTGATAATACATGTAGTGATTAACAAGGGCAACTTTCACAGTGACTCTCTTAACGGCCTATCGCTGAATTGGCTTTGATTTCCCAGAGCAAACCTTCTTGTGTTTGTTTTACCATTCTGAAATATTCCAACTAGAGAAGCTGTGTACCGCCATATTGTTAATTTTACTTCTAGCCATGCTAAAAGTAGGTGTCTGGTGTGTGCCCTGTGTTCACAGCTAGATTCTGCAATCACAGAAATACCATTCATGCTTAACAGGACTTCCAAATCATCTAAGGTTTTTTTATGAGCGACTTTTTCTACATCTCTTTGGATTTGGGACCCATAAGAATAATAAAGCCTGACAAATACCCTTCCTGAACATGAAAACCGCATGTTGCACTTTTTTCCTTCAAAGTCTAACAGAAATGTACTCCACTGCAGAAACAAAACTCCACAGCTGAGGTAACCCTGCCTTGCACTTTTCATCTGTTGCCATTCCCTGACCTGGTAACGTTTTCCACTCTACAAACTAGAAGGGCTTACCAAAACCACCTGGTTCCTGTAACCTGCCTTATGACCACTAGTATTAATTTGCCAGAACAGCAGCCTTGCTCCTCCCGCACAGGGTAACCCAGAAGCCATTATATACCCCCTTCCCATGCCTGTTATCCTTGGATGTGCACAGGCACGGCAATGGCTGTGGCCGTACCACCGGGACACCGGTGTGCTCTGGGCAGAAAGAGGCACTCTTCCCAAGGGCTCACTGCCCGTAGTTCACATTGCCGGTAGTTAATGCCGCAGTGTTATGCAATGAAGACTCGTTTCTGGAGAAAGAGAGAGACAAGAGTCTGTAAAATTTACTTTTCAAGACCGCCTAATCTATTTTTTGATGTTTTCCATGTTCCCAGAGGACTACTGTGTACTCCAAAAGTTATTTTGTGATAGACAGTAGATACTTCTCTTGAACTATGTTACAGCAAGGTTGCTATAGAGCCAACGCTGTATAATGAATCGAACCTGCAAAACCAGGTATCTCCTGATGGCCCCAGAATGTGAGAATGGTCTCTTCCATTCTGTTTCAAATGCTGCTGCGCATTAACTCAGTTCCTTAAGGAATTACTTTTAACAATAATTAAAAAAAATCTTAAGAAAGCTGGAAGGGTCACCAGAAGAGAAAAGATAGCTCTTCCATCCATCACCTTTTATAGATATCCTCTAACCACTTTTCATCATCTTCTTCCTCATCATCTATTGGTTCCTCTGTTTCCAGGGGAGAAGGAATGAAGAACTCAGGTCTGGGACGTGGTTTCCTGATATGAGACTTCAGTCCAAACTTGCGCTTTAGCAGGTGGAACTGCTCTTTGACGTAGTAATAAAACTCGTATTCATATCTCATCCGTTGGTAGAGGATCTGTATTGCTTCTGGAGAGGGGACGGTCTTCTTCACTGTCACAGTGAGATTGCCAAGTTTTCTATGCTCTGTAATAAAAGCCAAACAAGCAACACAGTAGGTGCTGATTAATGAGATCAGACCTAAACTTTTCCTTAAAAAAAAAATGCATTACTGATACAAATGAGCTCAATCTGTCTCCTTAATAATGGATTTACTTTTAACAAGATACAAAAAAAAAATATAGATGTTTGAAGTCAAACTTGCATGTTTAAATATGGTTGGTTATGCACTTGGCATTGTGTGTAATCGCTGGGGATCTTAACTGGCAGTGGTTATCCGAAAATCCAAATCATATCAATTATGAGCATAAACTACAAGTAAAGAAGCCCATAATCTTGCCTAGCTTTAAAATTATCCCCTGATGCATGTGGAGTACATATCCAGCACATAGCTGAGCTGAACTCATTGATTATTCCCTGTGTGGCATGCTATACTGTATCTCTGATGTGCTTTGTCAAAGCTAAGCAGATATTCAAACTTAAACAGGTATTTACCAACCTGAATCCATCTCAGGCAGTGTTGGCATCACCACATAACACCTCAAGACTGAACATGCTTCTTGACTTTTTCATCCTGTTATATCTGTTAATTAAACTAGACTCATCTTTCCCTTGTGCCCTAGGACTGGAAGATTTCTTGACCTGACAAGTTTTGCTTTGGTAAAGTGAAAACAAAACACCTTTATTGTTGATAAAGAATTAGAATTGCTAACAAAAATACTGAATTGCCTCTTTGCCTTCTATCTCAATAGATTATTCTACCATTAGAGATTAATGGATTTGAACAAGGTGTAAAGTAAACTCCCGAGGCAATCATTTTGCTTTTTAATACCAGATGGCAACAGGCTGCCAGAGTATCCTAAGCACTTTTTTCTTCTCCGAGACAGAAACATAGTGGAAAGTCAACTGCGAAGAAGAGAACAGAAAAAGAGAACAGTACTGACCCGAAGCACGACCATAACCCCCAGCCACCCGCCCCAAACTCTGCAACTTTCTTTAGGAGAAGCAGAGATTAATGTTACACAGATGAAGTACTAGCTTCTGTAAGTGCTCCGATCCAGTAAGCCTCAGGTGTTTCTCTAAGAGAACGTGATGCCCACGGAAAGGACAGTAATAGCCTCAGAATTCTCCTGGGTCCAGACATGGCAAGACGAATGGGCTTGCGTGGAGGCCAAGGAGATGCCAGTTAGATGTCAGTAAAAAGCCCTTTTCATGGCAAGGACAGTTAGGCAGTGCAGTGGAGCATACAGGTTACAAAGGCTGTACCTCTGGAAGATTATAAGAGAAGATGATTAATTGATTCTCTCCTGAGGGAAGCCACTGGATTAGAGGATTTAAGAACTTTCTCCATGACTCTAAAACCAATAGATTGATTTTAATCTTGCCAGACCTTACTCCACTTCCTTGCTTTTTGCTACAATAGCTATGGCTGCATGAGATTTTTGTTGTTGTTCCAGGATAATGTATTGGCTTCTGCCGCTTGTTCTTTCCTTTATATTCTCTATTTGTGCTGCCTCAAATGCCAAACAGAGATCCTCATATTCTACATGACTGTGGAGATAAATTGTTGCAGGGAAGAGCTGGATTTTGTATATGGAAATCTAATTCTTATTGTAACAGCACTTTTGCAAGTTGGAGGAATTCAAAATGGTTAGGCCATGAAGCATGGCAAAGAAAAAACCTCACAAGGAGTTAAGCAGGCAACAAAGAACACTTGATGGGGGGTCCCAGAGGCAGTGACCATCCTCACTTCCAGAGGAAGTACCTGACTCGAAATGGGATTTTATCATGGACAGAGTTTTGCACATGTGAGCAGTCCAAACTGAAGCCCTCTGGAGCACCTGCCAGCAAAGCTAAACACAGGCCTAGCAGCTCTACAGGGAAACACGTTTTCACAATCACAACAAATAAGGGGATGGATCAATGGTTCCTGGTTGGAAAAATGAATTGTTCCTGGCATTCCACAAGAAATAGGTTCAGCCAAGAGAAATAACCAGGCATAACTTTTTAGAGAAGAGAGGACGTTTAAGCAAAGGCAAACCCACTCAAAAGGCAATAAAAGATGAGTGGGTCCAGCTAGCAAACTCAACAGCAATATTCTTTAGACAAATAAACTGGTATTATGCAATATTTTAAATCTTGAAAAGCACATCAGAAGGGTGGAGCACACCTACATAAGCATGAATGTTTTCTTTACACTTTAAAAGATCAACGTTCATATCGCTTAGAGCATCCACACCTATAAACACATTTTAATTTTCAGACAATGGAAACACATTTTCCTATTTCAGAGTAAAGGAAATGAAGAAAAACAACTAAGAAATGCTCATTTTAATACTACTACATGAGACAGCAAATGCTGCTGGGTTAGACATTCTCATATTCATTTAACTTCATTGCATCACACACATCTGGTGCAGAAGAAAAAAAAGTATCTGAAAGAGATATTCTCCCTCTCAGTTTAGTTTACAGATTACAACAGAGTAATTTGAAGCCTAGGAAGAATATGATACAAAGAGAGAATAGGTTGACTAGATTACCCAACATAAGGCTATTCTAAATCAGACAAAAAATAATATTTAAAGCATTCACTCTATTTTACATTTGTGGTTTTAATTGCTTCTCTAAAGGAAGAATGGTTTTCATTAGTTTCTAACAATTAAAATATGCTGCTCAGTAATTAAATGGAGCTTTTACACCAAACTTTGTAGTTCTTTATGCTGAAATCTCTGTCTCTACTCATATATCTAAGAAATTAAACAGCTAAGTATGGAGATTTCTTTGTTCTTTAATTAGTGATATTTAATAATATTTATATTAAATAATATATTTATTATTTAATATAAATATTAATATAAAACTAATATTAATATTTAATATTTTAATATGCTCTATACTTACTGGCTGTTCGCAGTTTATCAATTTGTATAGTTTTATTTAGATAGGAGTAAAATGATTAAAATATACAAAAACTGATTTAAAAATAATGAAGGGATCTGTAGCATGCTGTCTGGCTACAGAAAGGCATAAAGGAAGGATCATGAAATGCTTGCATTTAAAATAGACATTAGCCTAGAAAGCACTACCTGTAGCAAGTGAATGGTGTGAAATTTTTTTGGTGAAAGTATCTGGGTTCCCCAAGAGCTTATTCTCTCCTACACCAGCTTTACCCGTGGACTGGAACAGACTAATGAATTTCTCATCTTTTTGAATTGTCAGACGGCTGCTGGAGTTGCTATTGACAGGTATCAGACAAATACATACGCTCCGGGCAGGACACTGTTCTCAGCCTGTCCTTGGGTGAGAAGGCAAGTGCTGCCTTATGATTACTGAGCACTTCAAGACATCCCTCTTTCTGGTGCTTAGTTGGCAGCTCCTGCCAGCTTTGCAGTCTGGTTTGCTTTACAAACTCAGCAGCAAATACACACTACTAAATATTGCATTTATTAAGACTAAGCCTTTATACTGTTTGCCAACTTCATTTTTATTTTACGTAGGTTATTTCTGTTACAGAAGCCTCCATTTACCTCGCTGGAAAAAGCTCTTTACTTATACGGTCCCTCCAGGACTCTAAGGGGGAAAAGCCACTTCTTACAGCTCCAGCTCCCTTTGGTGGCTGCTCCTGCCCGCAGAGAGGGGCACTTGTGCCCGGCCCAGGAGTGCTGCCAACGATGACAAGGTGAAAAAAGCTGGCCTGTTTTCCTGGGGGGGGGGCGGTCAGCGTGGGGCAGGACCAGCCAAAGGGGAATTTACTGGTGGCGTGCCAGGCAGGGAGCCCCTGCTCTGCAAAGTGGCCAGGTGCTGCGTGCCACTCTGGCAGCAACATAAAAACGCCCCCCTCCCCTGAATTTGCAGTAGTCACTGCGTAGGGCATTCCTGGATGTGCCCAATTCTCTCTTGCTCTGCACACCCACCTACGCCTATAGGTGTATATGGATGGACAGACAGACATACTCATGCTCTGGAAGGCTACAGGAGCAATGTAGTTTTTCTGGCTTCCGCTGGCTTCCCTCATAGTATAACCATCAGTAACTGCATAGTGTGAGGTGCTGGTTGTCAGATGGTGAAGGTTGGGGCTGTGCCTGACTCCAGGCTCAGCCTTTTGATAAAACAAGGGAACTTCGCTTTTCTTTTTTTTTAAATTTTATTTAGACTGCTTTCTAATCTTAAAATACTCTTAAAAGGCTCTTTAATACAAACATGAATGAAATCACAGAAGTGCCCCTTGAAGCCACCTTAGCCACCTCTCCTCATCATAGAAGCAAAATGGAAAAATTAGGTAGATCTGGCTTAAAGCCAAAATAACAATCTGCATATGCTACACAAACCCAGCTGTCCCACCAAAGGACCCCCATTTTATGACCTCTGAGACAGCTAACCATATGGAGGGCAACAAACTACACCATTTACTTTTTAGGGTTATTTTTTTTTAAACTGTGTTTGCTTTGGCAGTCATTTAAATTACTAAAAAGAATGTACTATACAGTACCCCAACCTCCCAGTGCAGCCTGGAACCAAGGCTAAATTGGTACGCAGATATGGATGGAGAAAATTAAAGCTCTTTTGGGTTACAGGTGATGAATATTTGAATATTTACTATTACTTTCCCCACTCTCACTTTTTCTTTTCTGTTCTTTTTTTTTTTTTTTTTTTTCTTGTAACTGAGAAATCAGCGTTCCTCACTGGAGCAATCCAAACCAAAGGGAAAAGTGGTTTTTCAGCTTTGTGGCTCAAACCCCCTTGGATTGCCATATTTAGGCAAAACGATCTTAAAGGCTTTCTCCACCTCAAAAAGATAATTTGGGGAGTGACGGTCCTTCCAGCCTCCCCCGGCTGTTTTAGGGGGTGCGAGGCAGGGGTTTGCTCCCCAGTGCTGCTCCTGGATGAAGCCACAGGGAGCCCAGTGGCCTGGGGGACCAATCAGGAAGAGGTGAGCCAGGCTGGAGCCAGTGCAGGAGGGCTGCAGAGGCCACTGGCTTGGGGTGGAAAAACCCCACGCCGAGCTGTGCTGCTCTAAGGCTGTGTGAACACGATGGCTGTCACAGATAGAGGAAACTAATTTCCTGGAACTACACGGGGAGGCCCTGTGTTTCGATCGTAGGCAGCTGAGCTGCAGCACATACCTACTTCTCCACAGTTTTAAATGGCAATCCCTGTGTGTCACTGTGGTTAGATGTGACGTACGCATCGGCAAGGGCCTCTGCTTGATATGCCACTCAAAACCATCGCTACGGTGCTAAAAGAGGGCTCTGACGGCTGTGCTGGAAATGATCTCCCCCCAGAATATCTAACTGCTGCTCAGCAGAAAATTTCCTGGCACAACTGAGCCGCTTTTCAAACTCAAAGTTTTTAGCTGGGCTCTTGCCCGGTATCTGGGAAAGGATGGTTCTGGGAGAATGGATGAGACGCCGGTGTGCTTGGCTCGTGGGCCATCTTTCTGATGGCCACGGGACTGCTACCGCTCAGGAGCACACTGGACCCAGGGCAGGTCCCAGGTCCAGGGGAAGGAAGTGGTGCATCGTGGCCATAGTGAGTGACTGAGCACCTTCTGTAGGCTCATGTTTGCTACAGGAAAGCAAGGATGGTGGAGAAAACCTAATGGAGCCACCAACCTGGAAGAAGTGTAATAAAACCCAAAGTTGATGGAAGAGTAAGTAGTAATTTGTCGCGTAGCATCTACTAGCTCTGTGTATCTGAAATAGGTTAAATCCCAATTATTAACCTCCTAGCTGCTAGTTTATTCTCTTCTCAGTTACTCACATCAACAAAATAAGGTGTAAGCTTTAACAACGCGCAGATAAAGATGAGACACTCATGTGCATACTGAGGACAGTTACACGAGGCTCCCTAGCAACGCTTGCTTCGTTTTAGCTTTTCTGTCCTGAAATACCACGCTGCTTTGGTGACACGGAACAACTCCTAACTCCAGGGGATTAGAACTCTAGCCCACTGGCACACAACCATGTCCTGTCTCCTAAAGGTCACATACTTATGTCTCTGAAAGAAAAGTTTTCCAGGGGTCATGGAAACATCCAGAACTTCAGAGAACTGCAATCCTATGCAAATTGGATGTCCTGTTTATCAAACAGGGATCGTGGGAGCAAATACACCAGACTGTAATTAGCATGGACACTGCAAAACGCAGGCTGCCGATGACACAGACTGAAATGGATGAGACAGCCTCAACAATGCTTTCTTCTTTCTTACTGCTAAAATGCATAAGGAAACCAGAGGGAAGAACAATGTCACTGTTAGCCTAATATAATGTCATTATTACCATTAACATAGACAAAATGCAGGGAGCTCAGAGAATGATAACCTGGCAGAAAAAAAACAGAGGGATGCCAAAACAGAGATTAGCCAGAAAGAGCTCACAGAGATAAACTGGAAGACACATAATCAAAAAACTACTAATGCTCAAGGACATAAACCACCAAGGAAGCATGTCACAAAATCAGAACAAGGAAGAAACATGAGGAAAAATAATAAAATACGGATAAACGTATGAAATACCTAGGGGCAATAAGGCTGAAAATACCAAAAGAAATATCTTCCTCCAGTATGCAAGTGACATATTGGGACTATATTGAAGAGGTCGACACTGTCTGTCAACAGAGGCCTGGCTGTCAAATGGAAAATGTAACAATGATATGCACCCACCAGTGCTCTGAAATACTACGTAAGCTATTAAACTCATTATGTCACTACTACGAAACGCTTGCCTTACAACACACTCAGCAATGCAAATATATAACTTTCTCCATACTCTGTAAACAGCTACCTCTCTCTGAGGTCTCTTCTCCAGCCACAAAGTATTTACCATGAAATCTCCAATGCTCCTCTTGGAAACTTCATGGTGTTATGCCTTTCTTCCTACCAGTTCAGAGTTCTGGATCCAATAAGGTAGATTTTCAGCTGCAGGGGACACTTCAGCCAACCATTCTGTACCACACACTGCCTCTGCTGCTGCCCCAGCCTGGAAACGTGCTGTATTTCACACATGACCAGATAACAGATCTCAACAGGGTCTTTTCTAAGAGACACCTTTATTTGGTGTGCTTTGATGTTGCATCCGCAGTTAAGATAAGTCAACACAGCAGGAAAAACAAAGCTGAAACTTAACCCACATTGGTAGAGCGGAAAGGCAGACTCTTATGAGAATGTGGTCAGGTACTTGTATTGCTGTTAAGCAACTTTTAAGTTGAACTAGACAGAGTTGGAGGTGCCAAAACCAAAGTAATCTGCAGAGGAAATGCCAGGATTCTCTAGTTCAAGTTGCTGAAAAGAACTGCTATGGTTGCAGTTCATATGCAATTTCTAATATATCTTTTATAGCTGTGTAAGTGTTACTGAATGGATCCAGTCAAATCTGGATCTGACAAAACCACAACTTAAAAATAGGTTCTTAGAGATCGCTTGTGAACATCGTTGCATAGTAGGTCATGCAGATAGTAACAGCATGACTTTTTGGCAGAGAGAAGAGAAAGTTGCAGTGCTTGAGACGAATTTCAACAGTGCTCACACGCAGGAAAAGCTTCACCACAGGTATGTTCTGCAGAAAATCCACAGAGATATAGCCAGGGACTTGACAACCTAGAGCAGGCATCTTGCCTTTGTCCTTCAAGTCCCAGTAGGCAGTTATCTGCGATTTTTGTCCACAAAAAGGAAGCGATGGAAAAGACATGCTGTGCAAGCTTAAGATGTCTTAGAGGGATGGAAGGAGGTGGAGGTGTCTTTATTTCCATATATAGTATTGATGAGTGCAACACTGGCATACAGCATCCAGTCTGGTAACCACATCCTAAATCAGATAGGGTATGAAAACAGCCTCAGAATGAATACTGGGGTTGGAAGGGACACTTTAGAGAAAGATGATAAATTCATTCTGGTCAGCTTACCAAAAAAAGAAGATTGAGAGGTGACTTGTTTACAGCATCTACATATTTTCACAGTGAGAAAACTATGGGTACTGAAAGGTTGGAAGGAGAAACTGGAGAAATGTGGATTGGAAGTAAGGCACAGCTTGTCAAAGTGGTGAAGGTGATTAATCACAAGAACAAACCAAAAAAAGTTGATTTGCTAACCGTGATATTTTTACATCAATGCTGGATTACTTAACCAACTCCAGTTACTGATCTCTGTGCAGAAGGAAGAGAAACTGTGTGGCCTTTAGTGCACATGAAACCAAGCTGAACGACCCAAATGATGTTCAGAGATGGCAGTTCCGAATATCTTGCATGTGTCAGGTTCCAAGTCCAGAGCACCACTTGTGGAACTCTTTTTGTCAGTGTCTTTGAGATACCTCAATGTGAATGTCATTCTTGGAAGATGTTTGAACACCTATCTATAGATGTAACAGATCTAATTTGCTAACTTTTCCAGCTGTTGGCTGCTCAAACCTACCAGTTATCATCCTGCAGCGTTAAGCCTTGCAGGAATATAAAGTAAAACTACATTTTTATAAAAAAAAGATTTGAGAATATGGCCTTAAAAATTATTAATTCTAAGTGCTGCCTGTCTTCCTAGAGCATATGTACGGCTGCTTATTGCTTAATATAAGAATAACTACTGAAACGAGGAACGAAAGCAAAAATACTAACTAGGACTAAAGTCATGGTCAATAATTCAATTTATGTGCTGCCAAGATAAAGCCACTACTGGCGAGGTATACAGGACTGGAAGATGCACATTACTGTATGAAAGCTGCTATTAAAATGGAATAAAAAAGAAAAAGATATCAGTTCTCTCCACCTTTGTGAGAAAGTCGCAAGTCCTAAGAGGATTTTCTCCCAACCTTGCCTGCACACAGACAACCGAAAACCCTGAAATCACTTTATTTCTTATTATTGCAAGTTACCAGGCGGTCAAGAGAAAATTCTCTCATTTGCCCTTAGGTTCTTTTGTGTATAATGAGTGACTGAAGGCGGCCAGGGGCTGAGGCACTGGTGAAGAAGGAAGAATGCTACCAGAGCAGAAACAACACACTGTTCCTTTCAAGTTCAGCCCCTCCTGGCCCGCAGCCCGACTGCCTTGGCCAGTTGCCAGGGTATCGGGACAAAGGCTTCCTCCTCTGGCCAAAACCGAGGAAAAGGGTCCGTTGTTTTAACACAGGCAGACTTGTTTCAGCAAGAGAAAAAAAAAAAGAAAAAAAAAAAAGAAGTAAAAAGAAGGAGAATTATATTAACTGGAAGTCCTGGGAGAGGAGAGTAATCTTCTAGTGTGGCTAATGCAATTCTTACCCCATGCTTTTCCTGCAGAGGGAACGTCTTGATCCTCTACTGTTCGGGCCAGAAGGCAAAGTATAATGTCTCAACAGGGCTAAAGCCCTGTGGCTGCTGGGTTTTTACATCTCCTGAGGTTATGATCAACCAGAAACAAGAATGCATCTTTCCTCCTTCCAGGAAGGTGCAGGGAACGCACTGCTCCCCACTCCATATTTGCACTAACAATTATGCTCATGTGAAGGTTGAATCTCCTCACTCGTAAACAGAACTTGAAGGCAGATAAATAAGCAAAACATTTAGCTATTTCAGGACTTTACAGTGACCGATGCTCCTCTGGATTTCACAAAGTCATTAAACCCAATTCAAGGTGAATTCACACCTGGGCTTTTAGCCGTCTCTGTAACAGAGCCTGCAGCCCTGGTGTGCGATGGGGAGCTTGAGGACACTTGTGGTTCGCTGCAAGTTGAGAGGTTGTGGCTCTCCCCGAATCCTCGGAGGCAGATGCTGTTGCAGAGGTTACACACAGACTTGAAAAAGGTAGAAGAAAATCCCTAGGTCTGGCACAACCCATTGATTTTGGGATTGTTTAGTTTGAGGAAGATGAGGCTGAGGGGAGATCTCATCACTCTCTACAACTCCTTGAAAGGGCATTGTAGAGAAGTTGGTGCTGGTCTCTTCTCACGGGCAATTAGTGACAGAACAAGAGGGAATGGCTGCAAGCTGCAG
The DNA here is from genome assembly GCA_013400555.1 of Jacana jacana. Classification (NCBI taxonomy): domain Eukaryota; kingdom Metazoa; phylum Chordata; class Aves; order Charadriiformes; family Jacanidae; genus Jacana; species Jacana jacana. Next base: position 160,181 of record VZTM01018659.1, read on the forward strand.
CAGGGTAGGGTTAGGCTGGACATGAGGAAAAAGTTTTTCCCAGAGAGAGTGGTCAGTCAGTGGAATGGGCTGCCCAGGGAGGTGGTGGAGTCACCCTCCCTGACTGTGTTTAAGAGTAGATTGGATGTGGTGTTGAGGGATCTGGTGTAGGGGAGAACTTGTAGAGTAGGGCTGATGGTTGGACTTGATGATCCCAAGGGTCTCTTCCACCCTAAATGATTTTATGATTCTATGATTCTGAGGAGTGAAGTGCTTGGGTGGGGTGAGCTACCTCAGAGGCTGTCACAGGATGCAGTGTCTCAGTGAGCTGTGGCAGGAGACTTCCCCTAGCAGTTATTTATATGTCTGAGAGTTTTCAGAAGTAGGCCCCAATTCAAGAAGTGTGATTCTAATCTGCTTGGGTTAATATAAACGAATATAGGACTTTTTTATTTGCTGTTCAAACGCCACGGACATTTACACATGCATGTACTTGCTCTGTAGACCAGGCAATAGATTTTCCTCATGATGGAGGAGGGGAAATGGCATTTCTGGCACGTACTTATGAGACTGAAACCTTTGCAGACAAAGGCCTCCCTACGCACCCTGTGCATCTGCAACAGCCCCCCTGTAATACCTCTCATCTGTCTTCAATGACTGACGTGATCAGCTCCAGCACACCTTGACCATTCCTGCACACATCAGTGCCAAGAGCAATCCAGCGAGGAAACCGTATTTGCTCAATGATCCTTTTTAATCCAACTCACATTTAGCATTACTGGGCTGACAGGGAAGAGACACATCATTCTGCCATCTATCACCTTGTTTTACAGGTCATATATTCTCAGTAGCTTTCCCTCTATTGCAGGTTAAAGGAATTAGCTGACTACTGTGAAAACACACATGAATCAGAACAGCAGATTTACAGGGTATGAAAAGCCACTGCTCCTGCACTTAGTCCTGCAAATTGTCTTATGTCTGCAGTGTTTCAATCAGTAGTTCCATTCCAGCCTTAGAGAGACTGGCTAGTATCAAAGTTTCCAGGATGACTGCAGTGTTTTGATTTAATGACAATACTAGCCCTGACTTAATGACTACCGTGATTCAAGGTTATACCACACAAAACTTTCCCTTGTGCTTAAGAAATCAGGAGATAAAATGACCTGCAATCTTTTTCCATTTTGGTATTTATGGGCACATGTAAACATTAACACCTCTGAATGAGGATAAAACCAGACAGAAACCAGGAAGGATGCGACAGCAATTAGGAAGAACTCTTCAAGAAAAAGCAATTTTGGAACAGAGTGAGGTTAGTAAAAAGAACCCTAAACCTGCAGCAAACCAGGCTCTTGTTGAGGAATATTACCATTTTCTATATTGTGATCTTCAGGAGTAGCAGAATAAAGGCCCTCAACTTTATTCACTGGACATGGAACAATGAAAGTTGCATCAAAAGAAACTCTGTTGTGATGAGTTGACCCCAGTCAGCCTCCCAAGCACCCAGGTGGCTGCTTGCTCACTCCTTCCGCCCCCACAATGGGATGACGGGAGAACAGGAAGAATAAAAGCAAGAAAACTTTTGGGTAGAGATAAGGACAGTTAATACGCAGGGAAAAAAGGAAAATCCCTCACCACCTCCCACAGGCAGACCAATGCCCAGCCAGTATCTAAGCAATGGCTACCCTGGAAGCCAAAATTTCTGTTCTTCTTCCTCCACCCTGCTTTTATTGCTGAGCATGATGCTATGGACTATCCCTTTGAGCAATGTGGGTGAGCTGTCCTGACTGTCCCCCCTCACAACCTCTTGTCCGTCTCCTGCCTACTGTCTGAGGGGGCAGAACGAGAAGGACAGCAGGTCTTGGTGCTGTGTGAGCTCTGCTCAGTGACAGCCAAAATACCACAAATCCAAACCATGGCACTGCAGAAGCTGCTATCAAGAAAGTTAGCTCGAATCCATCCAAAGCCAGCAGAGCAAAAATGGCTGCTGTCAGGTGTGGGCAAACCTGACATATCTAGAAAATATAACATACGCTCAAAGTACACACATAATGCATATACCAGGCACGATGGATCAGATTAAGTACCCACTTAGTCACTATACTGAGTTCAAATTCATTCAAATGAATGGTGGCCAGTACTGGATGCTTGCAGGAGTGGTGGAGGCCCAGACCGTGTCTTCTCCCAGTGCTGTCTCGCAGCTTCTGGTGCTTCCTTGTTCAGCCTGAAGAACAGGAGGCTGAGGGGAGACCTTATCACCTTGATAGGAGGATGTAGAGTGGCAGGGGTTGGTCTCTTCTTCCAAGTCACAGGCAAGAGGGAGAAGAGGAAATGGCCTCAAGTTGCACCAGAGGAGGTTTAGATTGGGTATTAGGAAAAATTTCTTCACTGAAAGGGTTGCCAAGCATTGGAACAGGCTGCCCAGGGAACTTGTTGAGTCACCATCCCTGGAGGTATTTAGAAGATGCATAGGTGTGGCATTTAGGGACACAGTTTAGTGGCAGTTTTGGCAGTGTTAACGGTTGGACGCGATGATCTTAAAGATCTTTTCCAACCTAAATGATTTTATGTCTATTTTAAACTTTTAAAAACCGTTTCTCCCTGAGAAATCAAGACTAATCATTCTGCATTCAATCTCTTTGCACAGCTCACTTCTTTCTAGCATATCCCACTTTGCTTGTCTCTTTTCCAAACTTGGAGATCCATTTATTAAATTTCTTTTCCTATGAAAGCCACTCCATGTCCCTGACCATCTTCCTTGCTCCTGCTTTGTACCTTTTCTAAATTTGTTACGTCCCTTTTGTCCCTTTTGAGATGGTGTAATTAGATCTAGAAATAATTAATGGGAAACACCACAATTTGTGATTAAAAAGCCATAAAACATAACTGATTTTAACTTTTTAATATTTAAGAATCAGTAGTAATTTATAACTTATGTGCTTTTACCACAGATTCGAACTGTTGCTTGTCCCAAAGAACAGGTTGAGAATATTTCTTTTACTTTAACAAAAAAGGCAATTCTGGGCAAAAGACTTCTTCAACTTCACAGGCTAATTCTAAGAGCACATGGGGAACCTATAAGTAAATTTGACCTATAAGAGAGAAGTATCAGAAAATATTACTGGGAACCAAGAGTTAAAATTTCAGTGCGTGATTTCAACAGATAGTCCTCAAAACCACAAATCTGACTCTGAATCTCTGAAATCGTATTCAATTTGCTTAGCTTACCAGGAATAAATGCCTGAATTTCCCTCCTGCCCAACAGTTCAAAGAAACCCTGAAACCATAAATGATCAGCTTTTTAAAATCTGCAGACAAAATGCACCACTGAATATATTCTTCTTCTTCTTTTTTTTTTTTTTTTAATAAAACCCCCCAGAATATTTAAAGTAATTTCTGTGGAAAACATGATGAAAAGGTTATCTGAGAGAATGGTACATTAAGGGTTTCCACAGTAACAAAAACAATGAAAAAAAAAAAAAGTTTAAAAATCAAGGAAGCTTTGTAAAGGCCTGTCCAAAACATCAAAAATTCCTCTCTGGGAGGGCTTAGCATGTGTGTCCATAGAAGGGACACCTACTGCGTTGGATGTATAGATGCATTTAACACATGGCAACAGGGCCCTAAGGCACATGTTTTGTCCTGGGCTCAGGTCTCGTTGGGACACCAATGTGTGCAACCAGGTTTTGCCTTAGCACTGAGAATATGGGTCACAGAACCCAGTTCAGCATCTAGATGGAGGCCAATGTCTCCCTAATCCTGCGGGTGCTGGGAATAAGAAATTGTGACTCTGGGCTCTTTAAAACTACATTCCTCCCAGGCTGCTCTGGTGCAGCCAGTGAGTGTGGTCATCCGTCTCTAAACAAACACGGTAACCCTGGCACATCACGTTCAGCTGCCACTTCATCCATCTGCTTGCTACACTGGTTGACAGCATTTCTGGCACATTCCCAGACTATTTAGTTTTGTTAAGTAAATTAATTGAAGAAACGAAAGCCCCTAAACTGAGCAAATATAGAGTCCTCATAAATACGACTGCTTTTTTTCTTTTTTTCATTTGGTCTGAGTAACAGTGGGAAAGGAAAAACCACAAGGCTGAAGGGAGCAAAGGGACTATTTATGTAGCATGGGAAAAATTAAACTGAGATTCAACACTTTAAAATGGGGGACGTGTTTATCAAAATACTTTTATCTCTTTTGCCTTTGATTATCCAGTCCATCTTCTAAGACTTAGAAACACGGATGCAGTGCTAGATTCGTTCTTTGCTTTTAGTGGCAATCGATGTAAGTTCTGCCACTAGGCTGAAATCAAAATGTTGGGGCTGTTATTGCCAACTGCTAATAAAATACAGCACTGTACCATGGGTCATTTCTTCACAAAATTACTCTCACACTAAACTAAGTCAATGATCTCTTCAAAGTACTATTTGGCATCCAGGCTTCCCAGATTATACCCTGTCTCTAACGCCTTTTAACTGCCATCACAGGCACTCAACGTTTCCCACTGAATTTACCACTTACTCTCACATGTGTGTGCAATACAAGAAGATGTGTGGGACTTGGGATTTGTCCCTTTCAGCACGTGAGATACAAAGTGTCTATGCACTAACTTTATTTCTGCTAAAACAAAACCTGTCGAACAGGCGGGATGTACACCAAGATGTGCTCTGGAAGGATAACAGAAGCAGCCTGTGAACTGAATAGCTGAATTAAGCAGGAACTCAAACTGTTGATTTCTACAAGCAGCTTGCAAAAACATGCACCAAGGAAAAGAATTTTCAGGAATTCAAAGCAGAACCTTCAGCTAAGTGGTTATTCTGCCCTTAAAATAAGCTAAATAATGTGTTCTGCAACTGCACAAAGTACTGGTGCCTACCAGGGACCACATGCCATATTCCTCCAACACCAGTGCCAAGTAAATGCTGAAATTCAATATACAGACAAGTATGCTTTGCAACTTCACCGCTGTTCTGTTGCTGAGAGTTCTAGATCAACTGGACCGACATTGTTGGTAAGTTGTTTGCTAATGACAGACTGAGGTTCCTCACTATCAGACACCTGCATTGGCATAGCTGCACCAAGCAGGCAAAGTTGAACAAGCAGCAATTTGTTCCTGCTATTTGCAGCTAATAAATGCTGAGAATAGTTGATTATGAAAAGGGTTTGCAGTTCCACGGGAGCTAGTCTTTCTATATCAGGACATATAAACGTGTATCAGGATGTCTGTATCTAAGTGCATACGCATATATGCCTATCAGGATAATATCTTTCTCCCAAGGGCTTGCACACCAATAGCATCCATCTTACCCCCTTTTCACCACACTGACTGGAAAGAACAATTTTCCATTTGCAAACCAAACAACCAAAATCTGTTTCATTGTGCTTAAAAAGGTTATACATCTTCCATACCAAGTATCTCACCTGGTCATTAAAGAACATCACTTGGTTTAACACACAAAATCATGGGCTAAACTAAGTCAATGATCTCTTCAAAGTACTATTTGGCATCCAGGCTTCCCAGATTATACCCTGTCTCTAACGCCTTTTAACTGCCATCACAGGCACTCAACGTTTCCCACTGAATTTACCGCTTACTGAACTCAATTTAGAATGGGAATGGATAGGATAAGAATATAGAGGGGAAAAATCCACAAATCCTGAAATAATAACCCTAAGGAAGATATGAAAAGCATTATTACCTTTATGGAGAAACTGGAGAAATACTAGTCCCTGTGAACCAGGATTCAGTGCAGGAAAACAGGTTGAGGACTTTCTAAACACTGAAATATAAGCTGTGGACATTGCAAGACCAGAGATGCATCTCACATGTGCCACATCCCAAAAACCTTGGAGAGAACCTGGAGGAAGCAACTGGTGAAATTATCTCACTGCCAAGTTTGAGCAGGCTCGTTTGACCATCAGTCCTTACCCCAGTTGGTCCTGCCACACCTCACCCTCTTCAGAATCCATCATAGTTTTACTATCTGAGCTCCTTCCCCAGGTTCCCTGTCTTCTGCAGTTCGTTCACTCTAAGCATTCTCAACAGCTGCTTTGGTCACCACACAGTGGTTTCTTGAGAGTTTAGTAGAATAGGCCTTCCTCTTCATTCATCTCCTTTGCCTTGGCAAGGAAGCCCTGGGCTTCTGCTGGTTTTTTTTTGCTCTGTAAGGAACTAGGTCACAGACATCGCTCCTGGAAACACTTCAAGAAAAGATACTACCGNAAAAAAAAAAAACAAACACCAAAAGCTTAGTTCAAATAGCACTCAAGGATGCACAGATCTCCCTATTAGATAGAGAAGCAGAGCATTAAGAAGGCATGATGTAAATTTTGTTTTTATATGCATACTTGCTCCTACAAACACCATTGTGTGCCAACTCCTTGACAACATCCATCTCTACCCAACTGCACACCAGTAATCTGGCACGAGTGAGATATATTCTTGCTGCTGAACTCCTGGCAGCCACTCAGGGCATAAAAAAAAAACCAACTAGAGAGATAAACAGCCATTCACCTCTCTCCCCTGATCATGCAGAGAGTTCAGTTGCCCTGGTACTTAATTCAAGCACCTGACATTACTTAATGTCAATAGCTAGTGAAGTAAATCAGGTTTGTCAGCCGCCTGAAGACCCTTCAAAGATCAGTCAGAGCTACTGTGAAATTGGCAGGGCACTTACAAGGACAGTGGAGAGAGGAAGAAAACTTAAAAAATAAAAATAAGGCTTCAATGCCCAGAAAAATATTTAGTGGTATTTAGGTTAAAAGGGAGTTTTCTGTGAATATTTTCATTCAACATTTAAAATAAATTTGCTTTGGCTGTGCTCTCATTCTTGTCATGTTCAATTTCCACTAGCTTTTAGGAGATGTATATTATATATCAGCCACACATTAATCCCACAGTCTCATTTTATGTAACAGAAAAAGCACATGTTCTTGCCCAAGCAGTAAACCTCCAAAGTTGCTAACATCCCGAGAGCGCAGACACGCACCAAACGCTCTGCTGCAGCAGCGTCAGCGGCTCCGTGGCTTCCCTCAGTGCTCACCCAACACAACCTGCCACTGGGCTCTCCAGTTCTTTGTGACAACAAACAAGCAAAAAATGAAATACCCCCCAAACTCCCTCTCCTCTTTTGTTTTTTCTTGCTAGGTCCAACAGTGCTCTTTATCCATCTCCTTGTCCGCCTTCTACTTCACATAAAGCAAGAAATTATGTAGCCGCCTGTTTGGAAATGAATCAAAGCAGTCGAGCAGCAGAAGGAGCAAAGACCGAGACAAGCATACAGATTTTGGTGTATGCCCTGTGTTTCCATGCTCTGTAATCCCAAAAAGGTAACACTCCTAAAGATTTACAGGTACACACATACCCCTAAACACAGCAGTACATCACACAGCAACACAACTTCTCAGACCCTCCAAAACTCAATTGAAAGAACCACTATGGAAGAAGACACACCAGTGCAATTACCTTCTTTAAAGTTTTCACGACAGAAAAAGTATTTGATGGCATCATAGTGCAGAAGGCCCAGGAAGAGGGTACACCATTTTAGCGTTGATCTGCCAGAACAGAAGAAATAAGCTTTCTCCCTAGGGCAGACACACAGAGCTGACTAAACCCAACAGATGCTGCTCCGGACTTCCAGCAAGCAGCAAAGCAGGGAGGGATGGGTTGTTTTAAGTTAAGAAATTGGAGTAAGATAACAATTTAAGGCACTGCCCCCTGGATAGCTTTTCTATTACTCCTGAGCCTCCAATTATTATTTTTTTCTTTCTCTTCAATACTGAGGATGCACTCATCAGCAACTTGCATTCCCCAGAAGTCTTCCCACTAGCTATCTGGGGAGACAGTCATGCTAGAGGGCAAAACACTCTTCTAGCATGAAGATGCCTTTAAAACCACAAGTCATCATCAGAAACCAAATTGCATGGAGGTGCATGAGGAATTCCTCCAAGACCTATTTCATCGGCAAGTGAATTCAGCCAACTCACAAACTTCAGCAGTAATTTCAATCCAGTAAGCATGCTTGGTATTCTCAAAACCTTTCCCCAAACCACACACCTCTTTGCATGTGTACTTCTTTTAAATTTTTTTTTCTCAGTCTGTTTTTATGCTCACTTTTTGCTCTCAGCCTGTACAATAAAAATGTTTTCTGGGTAAGCCCTGGAGAACCAAGCAGACCAAACACGAATGCTCATATGGATTTTATTTGGGGGTGGGGTAGGGTGGTGGAATCCCTTAAATTGAGTAGTTATGTTATTTTGAACTGGTTTTATATTTTATGCGTACATAGTGGAGCTGGAATTTCAGGGCTGGCTTTTGTTTGCATTCATCGTGAACCATTTGCTACATGAGCTGCTGCTACTGCTACCAAAACAGCTGCTGCTCACTGCTACAAAACCAGAGACAAACTCAACAGTTTCTTTCTTCCTCTGATAAATCTAGCTGGCAAATGAGGCCTGGTGTTTCTAAAAGAGAAAGGATGAATCAGAGCAAGAGCCAGTACATACTGATGCTCCCTGAAGCTCCAACTAAACGTAGATCAGAACTACAGCTGTACGAGCTCCCTGCTTTGCAGCTAGGGCACCACCTCGAAAGTGAATGTCTTTGCTTCAGCTGCTCTTGAGATTTAGCCAGGATTTAGCCTTTCTGTCCTGCGTCATCATTTTCTGCCATCTGGAAAAACTGAGCCATGGCTTGATCGAGCTTCACATCAAAATGTCTTTGCCATAGAAATGCTGCTACCCAGTGGCTCGGGTGATCTGCTTTCCTGCACATAGAAAAAATACCCACCCATCTGATGATCTGTGCACTTCCCTACCAACCTGGACACAGACCAGGATCCAGAGCACCAGCAGACTGGAGCCCCAAGTGCACAGAAGCTGAATTTTAATGCGTTGCTTTTTTACAATTACTAAAACACTTCAGCGCTGTTCTTGCTGCTTCCTGGCAATTTCATATTGGCAGTGACCTCTCTCACCCCAGCCTCATCTTTTGAAGAGAACAATTATCCCAGGCTGGAGCATGGTCCCTGTGGGACAACCCTGCTAGTTTAAAGCAAGGAGAGACTACTAAAGAATAACGCACACCCCTTAACCAACTTTCTCTTACATTCTCTCTCATACCCTGACAACTTACTTTAAGAGCTGTTGGACAGAGATCCCACTGAAAATCATACCTGTACCATCTCATATCCTTGCTCTTGCTAACTTTTTCAAGGAACTAGTTGATTTGTGGGCTCTACAAATGCCATAATGACTTTTCCCAAGTGCCTATTAATCCCATTCTTTATTATAGTTCCTACCAGTACATAAACTGGATTCTTTCATCTGTTTCTGTCCAGGTGACCATTGCAGCCCTTTATAAGCTTAGGGTCATGTGAACTACCACTCGCTCTTCTAAAATATCTGCTGATTGAAGGACAGGACACACTGCAGGGTTGACAATTTCAGTTTCAAAAAGATCCTTGGTGAATATTAACTCTGGCAGCAGCGCTCCTGATACTGCCAAGGAGGAAAGACAGCAGAGGAGAAAAAGCCACCACACCCTAACACCAGATCTGTTATCTGTATTACAGATGGCATCTGCAAGGAACTGAAAAGTTATTCAAATTGAGCCTTAACAGTACAACTCAAAAGATGAGATTTACAAAGTGCAGTAACAATAGTGCAAATGTTGGAGATAGAAAAAGCAGCCCAACTGCAAAGATATTAATTAAAGAACACAATGGGAATGTAATCTGGAAGAAAGGGAGGAGACAGGGAAGATGAGCCCAGAGAGCAGCTGAGGGGAGGACATTCTTTCTTACTACATTTGTAAATTTGTGATTCCACTCCAAGACCAGAAAAAAAGAAGAAAAAAGGCATCTTCCTAGCCATATTTAGTAAAAACCTCTTCCCTTGCTATAGCTTCTTGGAGAGCAAGTTTTCATGAGGGACAGATAAAAAGGCTGGGAAATTCCATCTGGGAAAGGAAGCAGGGAGCATAAACTCCAAGAAAGACTGGCTCTTGGAAGCCTGAGGGGTCAGCCCTCCAGCACCTCGCACTGCCTCCAGGGCAGGTAGAGCAAAGGGGCTCTGCAGAGGGAGCAGAGGCATGGTGGGAAGCTGTGCTCATGGGAGCAGGGAGTGAGGGCTGGCAAACATACCGAAAGGACTCCTGCGTAGCAGCTGAGTGCTACACTGCTAATATATTGCCTTTAGTTTAATCCTTATAACTTTGTAATCAAGGGCAAACCCCTGCACTTTGCTGAAATTTATTCTACTAATTCTTTGCCTTATTTTCTAATAATAGTAACAGCTGTCTTAAGATGACTCAAGACTGTGTCCTCTGGGAGTAACTGGTATATTTACAGATGTACATGGGGAATGTCTCTTCCTTGAGACATCTCTTCCCTGTCTCCGTGCCACCTCTCCCAGCTACTCACCACTGCCTCCCTCTTCCCAGCTCTCTGGTGGGCTACCTGCTTCTGATGTGGTTGTAAAAAACCCACCTTTTGGTATTAGTTTAACGCCTTTAGCAAGCTGTATGCCAGAAAGTGCCTTGCTATAATTTCACACCTAACTTCTTGGAATTTATGCTCTTTCATGTTCTCCTCATTTTAATTATTACAGCATTTTGGTTATTACAGCAGCTAATTTGTATCACTGTAAAAACTTGATTTTAAACTGCAAAATTTATGTGAAAACTCAAGTAATTCCTTAGGAGTGGCTGCTCATCTCTACTGTACAAAAGTTGCAGGTAAAATTTTTTAATAACTAAATTAATTTTCTGTTATTTTTCCTTTAATGTTTTACAAAACATTTCTGAGTCATCAAAGATATCGTCGCATGGTACTTACATTGCTCTTGCACGATGTCTCAGGGATACAAATATTCAGTTTAGCCTCTAGCCTATTCTATCACTGATACAAAGGGCAGGTCTTTTCTCAGGGAAAAATACAGTAGATTTCTTTGAAGATAATATTATTATGCTCCTAAAAGCAAAGCGAATAGTCAGCTCTGTGATCTGCTCCATAGAGTTCCTGTGTCTTCAATCCCAAATATGTTCAGTTAAAAGATGTTTCTCCTCAAACACTGACAATGAAAACGTACTAGGACACAACAATAATGGACCTGAATTCTCAGTTGTTTAGGTGCTATTATCAACAGAAGTTTTTAAGATTCCAGCCTCAGCCACCTCATGCAACTTGCTTGTTTCTCTGTAGGTGAAATGAAGACCTGTGCCAATGTAGTGGAGCTGCAGCTGGGAAGAGAAACAGGCCTATTAACCGGGCTTTAACGGCCATCTGCCTCCTCTGTGCCTTCTATTGCCTGAGTTGGAGGTCAAAGTTTTCAAAGAAGCAATTTGCATAACCTGTTACTGCTATACTTTTTATTCAAATGCTATTTTTAAAGCAGAAGCAGTAACAGAGGTTTAGCTGGAATGTTAGTGATTAAAACAGCATTATGATGTTATTTATGAACTTAGTCAGGAAAGAATGAACTGTTGTTGCAAGCTTTAATTGTCAGTCATTAAAAAGTTTGTGGTGTTTTGTCACCAGTGACCCTGGATTATTTATGAGATATGGTGTATCCCAATGCAGCTCTCTCTCTGTGCCAGAGCTTTAACAAAGCTGCTTGTCCATGGGTTTTTCAGTCTGTTATACTAGGAACAAGAAACATTCAAAAGATGCATCAGGGAATCAAACTCAGAGGAACTGCAGGAGCACAGTTATAAACCCTAAAATCCTTAATGACTGATATGCTCATTAGATAAACATGACAGCTGCTTGAAAGATACCAGCACCAGCTCTTCAAAATCATCTCCTGACACACACAAAAAATACACATGAATGTTTAATATGTGGGATGCAAGGGTTTGGCTGACTGGCCCCTTGGGATTTGGACCACAAGTAAGTTTTTTGTTTTTACTGCAACAAAGTATGAAATTACATCTGCGTGGGTTTAGTCCAAAACCAGACAGCCCATCAACAGATCTGATGAAAGGAAATTGAAACAATGCAAGCGTGATGTAGATGTGGGATGAAATACAAAATCTGGAGGCTGAAGCCTTTTGGAATTGCACTAAAAGATGAAGACGATGCTTTAGGTGGTCTCTACAGGTACAAAACACATTGTACAGCAGATTTACCTGAAGTGGGTATCATTGCCACGTCAGGCTGTCAGCTGCCTCACTTTGTGTCTCAAAATCTGCCATTCATCGTGGGCCACAAGACGTATTTTCAGGCTAATGCTCCGCTTTGTAGCCATGTGCATACACACTAACTCCCACCTAATATGTACACGCTCGCGGGGAGCAGTAAATACAGCAGACTTGAGCCTGGATACATACAAGCTCCATGTGGCCTTGGAAAACCACACCAAACTCTCTTGCTGCACCTTTACTGTTGCTTGAATTTTAGCAATGAGACTGACTATCTTGAGCAACTATCTTGGATAAATCTTTTGGTGCCACATTTAGGTTTCTCATGCAACGCACCCGTAGCCTGGGGTGTCTTTGCTTTTCTCAGCGGAACAAGAACCACAACTGTTATGAGCTGCCAACCTTTGCTGCTGAACTTGCCACAGAGAAGTTCAGCTTCTGAAACAAATCATCTTAAGGCCGAGCACATCTTTTGAAAAACAGTCATAAGAAAGCCTAGAAAGTGCTCAAATCCTTCCAAGAGTTTCTGTTCTTAAAACCGCTTAGTTTAGTCACAATAGCATTTGAAAATTCTGAAAGACAGAAAACAACATATTTTCTTTTTATGGAGCTGGAAAAAGAAAGGGTATTTCCACCGATTGTGCTTATCACCGACTGCTACATCCACTAACTTATAGGCATCCCAGATCAGGCAGTCTGGTTTTGTCCCTGCTCTCCAAACCTTGTGTTTTCATGGCTGAAGAGCTAAATAATGTATCTACAGCTTTTGACACTACCTTTGGCTTTATGAAACAAAACAAGGAGCACATTAGTTGTGCAGAATGTCCTAGAACCTTTCAACCTAATTGAGAACAAATGTCCTTGGTATATGCACTGTGACTCTTCCTCTTTCCCTGCCTTCCTCGCACACGGAGAACCGGGAATTTGTTTTACAACAAACAAAAACACAATTAAAGACTCTTCCTAGAGCTTACACTGTCTATTTTAGCATTTTATACACATTGTTTTAATGCATTCTTCTATGTAATTTTGGAACTTCAGCGGAGAAGAAATGAATGGTTTGTTCACATTTCCCGTTTTTATTTTCTATTTTCAGAACAGGATGTTGGGTGATAAAGAAGAAAACGCCACCCAGGCAGAATGTAAATTCACATGTGCTATTACCACTGGTATGATATTCAAGTCCTCTGGAAATCCTCTGGAAAAAGCGGGGAGATTACACCACCTTCTGGACAAATTTTAAGTCGCACATACAACTCGCTTCACATAATGGATGGGAATGTACCATGGAACCTGTTATGCTGTTAGTTACTTCCCAAGTCCACCCTCATGTTTTACCACCACAAGAAATTTAGAATTTTCCTCTTCTGTAGAAAACAGTGATTCCTCTTGAGAGTATTATTTAGGAAAAGCACAAACCTGTTTTAGAGCGTGAGGCAAAGGAGAAGACAGCATGCTTGGAGTCTCCCAAGTTTTTGAACATTTGAGTGTGTTCAAAGTTTTTCCATATTCTGTTTTAAGGAAGTAGCAGATATAACAAAGTGATGCAAAAAACAAAACGAAAAAAAAACAAACCCCAAACCCTTAGCATTTATATTGAATCTAATCCAAGCTGCTTTTATTCTCACATCAAGACTGCAGATGCTTTTAGAAGACGGAAAGGTATGTTTGTGCACAAGAGATGAGCCAATATATTCCCTTTCTACAAACCAGTCACAACCCTCTCCAGAAAGTACAGCTTACGAGAAGACAGGGAACTACTGGAGAGCCCGGCGTAGGGTAACAAAGATGACTGAGGGATTGGAGCGCCTCCCTTAAGAGGAAAGGCTGAGAGAGCTGGGACTTTAGCCTGGAGAAGAGATGGTTGAGGGGAGACCTTATTAATGCTTTTAAGTATCTAAGGGTGGGTTGAAGGAGGATGGAGCTGGACTCTTCCTCCCTTACTGGGTTTAAAGAGCAGGGGAAGCTCATAAATAGAAAGGATCAAGACTGTCACCAGTATTCATGAACAGGATGGATTTAGAAAATCAGCAAGTTTACATCACCCTAGATAAATACTACTACTACAGTTAAAAATATACCCTGCCAATGCGATTCTTAAGGAGACTTGTATCTGTATTGCATTGTCAAAAAATACATTTTACAGTTTACCTGAACAATATAATTTCTTCCAGCTGACAGAGTGAGTAATTTCATTGCACTCTACAAAAGCCACTGTTTGAAAAGCTTAAGTCAGTCCTCTTGCTTTTGAGTAGGACCTACACATTCTCCACACAAAATGTAACTTTCAAGAAACACAGATTTATTTTTTTGGTATTGGGAAGAAGTGTTTTTATAGGGCTTCTGGTGCCCACAAAAATTTACGAACTCCTATAGAAAGGTGAGACTATTAGGCTATTTCTGAGGAGAATATGGGCTATTTCTGAGGTGATAAAAACATTTTATTGCCTATTCTTTTACATTAGATGCTGTTAACTTTTACCCCATGCCAGAGAAGTTGACAAGGCAGAAGAAAAGCCTATGTTTTGCTGTGTGCAATGTGTATATTCTGCCCCTTAACAACAACAAAGATAGGAAACCCACACTTACCCATTTAAAAAAAACAACTCTAAGTATTTTCTGCTTTCTGGCTAGCAGCCAGGCAAGAGAGAGAGTTACAGCCAGCAAAAATGAACAGCACTGACCAATTATTTTTCCTTCAGTTGTGCTCCTGAGAGTGAAGAGAGATTTTACACGTAAAGCTATGCAGCAACTATTTCAAGCCCTCCAATGAGTTAAGGAATAATTCCAAAATTTGAAGTAAATGTAATCCTAGGCTCTGCAACTGGACCTCATCTGCTTCCATGTTGGGGAAAAAAAGACAAACTTTGGAGCAAACTTCACTGTGTTAGCAAAGAAATTTAGTATTTTACCCATCTACTGATCGATTTATTAATTCAACAACCTGCCCCACACTAATCTCTTGTCAAAGGCAGTTCTGGCTGTCAAGGCAGGAAGAGTTTGTCATTTTGGACAAGACAGGCAGCAAAAAAGAAACTCCTTTCATAATTCTTGACTTGGTATCAACATTAAGAAAACACTTAAATTCAAGGAGAGTGGGAAAGGAGAAAAACAGGAAGCTTGCAGCTCTAAAGTATTCTACAAGATAAAACCAGATCGTTCCAATGAAAACTTTAGCACCACAATGAACTTTCACATTTTGTTGCATGTTGCTAAAAACACACACAAAAATATCTGGCATATGGATTAGCTAAAGGCAACATTTTCAAATAAGGCAATTAAGAGAATTATCTTTGTAATGCCTTCTGACACTAAAAGTTCCTGTCATGTAGAATTGCTTTTTTAAACTCCCAAAATTTGAGAAAAGTTGGTGTGCACCTCAAAATGTGCCACCATCTAAAAGAAAAAGCCAGCACCGAACAAATACACAGCAGCTGGTAAGCAAAATACAATAAAATATCAATACCCAACTGTTAGTGTCTTACCAAGTCAACTGCATTTCATTCTTTTAGTTTTGTTTTTTTTAATATTATTTATATTNATATTTTACTACAGACACATAAGAAACAAAGAAGCTTGAATACAGTTTGCATGTTTAAAAGAAATAGAGATGAGAAAAAGTTTCCAGATTTCCTGGTTTCTATTAATGTCAACCTGTACTGAAGGCTCCCAATACGAAGGTGGCTGCTTGGATGGAAGCTGTAGTGATCTGGTACCCGCCCAAAGCCCCTGTAATGAGGGAGGAGTGTCCCAACTTTGGGAATAAGAAGAGGTTTAACCCAGAATTCTCCCAGATATATCTTAAATATACACAGGATTTTATAGGTTTGATAACATCCAGCAGTATATTTCCTACAGCAAGAAGCAGGTGCTTTTGATTTGGTTTGTATTATTATGTTGGTGGGACAGCAATCAGCAATTTCCTACCCTGCTTTCTAATCTATGTAATCCACTAAAGCAACATATCTGTGTTGGATGGAAATTGCCTTCCTTATGTTACTTTCTGTTTCAAAGCAGCACTACAAATGCAATTTTTGAATTGTGCCCAATCCAGAGCCACTTATTGCAGTAGAGATTCACCGACCTGGAAGCGAATCACGTTTCTGAACGTGGCCCTTCACTATGCTTTTCTCATCAAAATATATTCAAATAACAAGTTCTGGAAAACTTTACTTTCTTTAACGAAAAAGAAAAATTGCCATAAGAGTATCTCAGGTGGAGCAGCAGGTCAGCAGACAAAATTATAAATTGTATAGATTTAATCTGCAACAGAAGGTCAATTTTGGCCCAAAGTATCTGCTGCTTTGCGGGATGACCACACAGCTGGACAGAATAATATCTCTTCTTCCCAGCACTACATGATGAAACAGCAGAGGGTGTTGCAGATCACGTCTAAGGTGCCCTGAGGAGAATGATGTAGGAGTTCTTACACAGCACTTCGAGNTTTCTTTTTTTTTTTTTTTTTTTTTTTTTCTCCTTTCTGGCTGATTCTGTTAAGTTTTTTTGTAAGTATTAGCACTATCTCAGAAATAACCTGAAAATAATTATGACTGGAAAAAAAACCCCAAACATATGCATGTACAAAAAGAGGAAGAAGAGAGTAAAAACAAGGGCACTGTTTCCTCTCTATTCTTCCTTGTCAATAAGCGAATGGGAAANCATTAGGATCACCAACACAAGCACTCAAGTCATACTGCATTAAGCAGCTATCTGTGTCACTACATATATATACAGACACCTGCACTCGCACTTCTGTGCTCTCTGATGTAAATGTCCCACTATCTATCTGATTAACAGAGCCACAGTTTTACTGCTCTTCTGCTTCAAACGGTAGCAGCTAAGTATTTTTGAAGGTAAAAAGGCTATGGGCTTTGTTTTCTATCTAGAAGGAGGATGCTGAGCAAGACTTCCT